>APFE031099896.1:0-44769 GCA_000404065.3 Pinus taeda
GTGGTATTGGATGACAATAGATTGCTAGAACAAATCAAGTTAGATGTTGGAAAACCACAAGCATCTGATGCCCAAAACCTTGCTCAGTGGAAGAAAGATGTAGCCAAGGCGAGGAGAATAATCTCTGAGGGAGTACGGGATCACATTGTCTTAAATATCCATGGAAAAGAAACTTCGTTCGCAATGTGTAAATCATTAACATAAATGTTCAAGAATAATAGTGACCACAGGGAGTTGATGCTCAAGGATAAACTTCGAAGTATCAAGATGCAGAAGAATGACACAATTCTGTAGTATCTGAGCAAGTTTAAACAGTGTTGTGATGAACTTGGCAGGGTCATTGTTACTGTCCCTAAAGAAGACTTGGTAAGCCTAACCCTTCTAAGCCTTCCCAAGAGTTAGCATAACTAACAAGATTTGGTGAATGGGAGGGGGAAATTGCCTAATTGGGAACACTTATGGTCTGATTTGGTACAAGAGGAAATAAGGCTAAATACCATAGATGGGACTTCAGCGAAGGGTGAGGATGAAGAAAAATTTGCTCTGGATGGAAAGAAAAAGAAGGGAAAAGGAAATAAATCTCAATCCAAACCATAATCTAGTCAAGGAGGAAAGAAGAAACATTTGTCCAAAATTAAATGATTCCATTGTCATAAAGTGTCCACCCAAGGAGACAAGCAAGAAGACCTCGGGAGGAGTAGCATGTGAATCCTTGGCTTCACAGTTCAAGCTTGAATTTACCCTCATTTCATGCATGACCAACACGGTGATGAGGAGCATGTGGTACTTGGACTTAGATGCATTGTTCCACAGAACAGGGTGTAGATATTTTTTCAATGGCCTGGAAGAAAAAAACTTGTAGATACACATCGAGATGAGGGATGACAGAAGGTATAACATGACCGAGATTGGTACATTCACCTTTCAGAGGGAGTTGGGAACCCCCATCAAGCTCAAGGATGTCATGTTCTTTCCGGGCCTAAAGAAAAATCACGTCTTTGTTGGAGTTTTGGAAGACCATGGTTATGATGTTATCTTCAACAAATGAAAAGCATTGCTGAGACACATAGCCATAGGATAGGCGAAGCAGATCGTGGTTCATGTGAAGAACCTGTATAAACTAAATTTGGAAGATTATGCTACATTAAGAACGAAGGAAGAGAAGGTCCAAAGTCGCAATGTCGGTGAACTTTGGCACATAAGACTTGGCCATTTGCATCATGGCACCCTAAAGATCATGCGATAGATAAGCACAGGCATCCCCAAATGAGAACATGAGTAGGAGGATGTATGCAAATGATGTACTTTGGGGAAGAACACAAAATCCACATTCCATGATCGAGATAGAAAAGCGCTTGGAACCCTTGAAATAGTCCACTCTAATTTCTATAGACCTTTCTCAACAACCTCCACTGCCAGGCACAAATATTTTGTTATTTTTATTGAAGACTTCTCATGGAAGCATTGGATCTTCTTCATGTGGAAGAAAGATGAGACATTATCCAAGTTCATAGAATTCAAGGCACTGGTTGAGAAAGAAGCTGACAATAAGGTGAAGGCTCTTAGGAGTGATAATGGAGGTGAGTACATGTCGAATGAATTTAAAAAATTTTGTGCAAAAGAAGGCATTCAAAGAGAGTTGACAACACCCCACAACCCACAATAGAATGACATGGCTGAGAGAAAGAACCATATCATTGTGGGAGCAACGAGAGCGATGTTGCATGACCAACTCCTACCTTTGCATTTATGGGTTGAGGCATGCAACAAAACAATCTATTTGTAGAACCGGAGTCCTCATCAGATTCTGGGCAAGATTACACCGAGGAGGCCTTCTCGAGGAAAAATCCAGATGTGTTGCACTTAAAGATTTTTGGAGCCTCTATTTATGGCCATGTCTCCAAAGAATCAAGGAAGAAGCTAGACTCGACAACATAATTGGGGGTATTTGTGGGTTACACAGAAAACCCACACAATTACCGTGTGTACTTGCCATCCCTCAGAATGACAGTTGTGTGAAGGGATGTAATATTTGATGTGGAGAAATCCATGTAGTGCTCTCTTAAGAGGGAGCTTCAAATCCCACCAGAACAGGATCTTTTAGCTCTAAAGGAGGAGCCTCAAGAAGTTTTGGAGTAGCCACAAATTGAGGAATATAGATTGGAGACAACCAATCAAGCAAAAGCATCTAGAGAAGGTATAAAAAAGACCAAGGAAGCGGAGAGACTTATGCAAGATGCAAGGGAGAATGTGGGTGCTCCTTCAAATCAGCACAGGCAGAGAAGGTCACCAGATCGATACACTTGATAGATGGCTCTAATGTCTGAGCTTGTAGAGACTGAGACATCTTATTTCGAGGAAGTAGTAGAGCAACTTGTATGAGGTGATGCAATGGTGGAGGAATACAAATCCATTGTAAAGAACAATGATTGGGAAGTGGTCCCAAGACTAGAAAATAAATCAGTTGTGGTTTTGAGATGGATTTTCAAGGTGAAGCAGGTAACAAAAAAAGTAGAGAGAAGTACAAGGCCATATTTGTGGCCAAGGGGTACTCTCAAGTTGAAGGGATTGACTATGAGGAGACCTTTTCTCTTGTAGCAAGGTAGTCATCCATTAGATCAAATCTTTCTTTAGCTATGCAGATAGGGTGGAAGATCCACCAGATGGATTTAAAAACAACATTACTCAATGGAGTTATTGAGGAGGAGGTGTACATCAAGCAACCATAAGGATACTCAAGCGAGCATTGTATAGTCTCAAGTAAGCACCCCGTGCTTGGTACACTAGGATCAATAACTATCTCACCGGTTTGGGCTTCACCAAAAGTGAGGCGGATGCAAACCTCTATCATATCTTGGTAGAAGGTAAATTTCTCATTATTGTCTTATATGTTGATGATTTGATTTGAACTAAGATGAGAAGTTGATCAGATCTTGCAAGGAGGACCTTGTAATGGAGTTTGAAATGAATGACATTTGTCTCATGCACTACTTCCTCAGGTTGGAAGTATGGCAAGGTGATGGGGAACCGTTTGTCTCTCAAGGAAAGTATGCAAATGAGATACTCTAGAGATTTTTCATTAATAATTGCAAACCCATGGAGACACATCTAGCGAACAACTAGAGGAAGGAGGATGCCACTTCAAGCAAAGAAGTGGATGCTACCATTTATCGATAGCTAGTGGGTTCATTGATGTACCTTGTGAACACACGACCAAATATGTGTTATGCAATCAACCAGTTGAGCCAAGCTATGGTTAGGCCAACCAAATTATTTTGGAGGGAAGCTAAGCATGTTCTACGGTACCTTAGAGGAACTACCCAGTTTGGAATATGGTACAAACAGAAAAAGGGAGTGAAGTTTTGTGGCTTCACAAGTGCATAATGGGTGGGAAGTCCATCATACCAAAATAGTACATGAGGTGATATTTTCAGTGTCGGTTCCACAACTATTTCCCAGTATAATAGGAAGAAAAGGTCTGTGGTGCTCAGCTCAGCAGAAGCATAATACATGGTTGTAAGTCAAGCAACATGTGAGGCGATCTGGATAAGAAAGACACTTGTTGGATTGTTTGGTCAGATGATGGATCCAACTGTGATCTAATGTGATAATAAGAGTTCCATCAAGCTCTTTGAAAATCCTTTTTTTCACACTTGATCCAAGCATATAGATATCCGATATCACCATTTAGGGGGTTATGTGCAAAGGGGGAAAATGTTGTTGCAATACATTCCGATAGAGGAACAAGATGATGACATTTTGATAAAGGCCTTGTCAAGAGGGAAGTTCGAGTTCGACAGGTGCAGGATAGGGGTGGCTGATAATCCATTTATTGCTGAGAGGGAGTGTTGAAAAATGCAACAAGAAATTCCAATTTGATTTTTCCTTGATTAAATTGAGAAAAAATGAATTTCCACATTAGCGGACAACTTGGATGATTTTAACTTTTGGCTTGTGTCACCTAGTTTACTCAATAAATTCGAGTTGGAAGAGATAAAGTTTAGTTCAACATGTTTGATTACTAATTTGTAGCAATCAAGGTCAAGTTTCATTTAAAATAGTTCTAATTTTTGGAGGAACTAGTGGAAGGTCAATTAAGCAATGGGACTTCATTCAAACACAATGATCATATAGTTAACTGATCAAATGACCCAAAATAGCTAGTGCATGCGGAGAATTCAAGTTACCTAGTTGAGGTGGAGATTTCAAGGAAATGAAACATTAGTTGTAGACTAGTCTTGAGTGTAGAGGTGTTGCATGCAATCATAGGTTTAGCCTAAAGGAATTGCGTAATGAATTTGAGGAATTTCCTAAATAATAGGAGCCTAATTTCTCAAGAAACAGTGCGAGGAAATAGGAGCTCAAGAAGAGGCAAAATTTGACTAAGTCAAGGTCAAAGCCTTTCAATGAGCAGAGAGATAGGTTATGCACTTGCAAGGTGTGCTCAGTTGAAAAAAGCAATGGTAATACATCTCTATTATTTTGATTTAATGCAAGAAGATATTGGGGTTTTTAACGATTTTCTTTCCTTGGGAAAAACATTTGTTGCATGTGTGTTATTTCTTATTAAATGTCTAAAATTTTTGTTCTAGATTGTGAATTAATGTTCACGGAGCAGTAGAGTAGGTTTGTGTCTTGTGATTTTGATTAAAACTTCATGAGCAGTTGCAAATATACATCATAATTTCTACAAGGGGGACCAACATAGGTTGTGCAAGGTTGGGAGGAGCCAAAGTACTTAATTTGTAGTTCCCAAAAGATACAAATTAAAAATAAATAAATACAAGTTGATGTTTCTAACCCTATCTTTTATATACAAAAACTTGTTTAGTTTACTTATCTTATTCAAAATAGAATAATTATGTTAAGTAGCAGTAGCACAAATCAAATCAATTATTTATTATGTTGGAAATTTTTTCTTTTCGTTTGGTTTTTGCTGTTAAAAAAAATGATTGAAGGAAAAGTGTATAGAAAGAAATCAAATGCAAATAATTGTATAAATTATAGTTTGATTCTACTTAGTGTGTAAATCCGAAATAGTTATTTGAGAAGTGTCTTAATATACTATGTAGGTTATAGTAAAAGTTAGAATGAGAAGATTTGAACATAGAAAATGGTTTTTCTATAAGAACCTTAGAGTTCTTTACTTTGAATTAAAGGGAAAAACTAACTTGAATAGTTAAATGCCTAAGTGTATAGTGAAATTATGTGCATACAAGTTACAATGAACATGAGTAGTGCCTTAGGTGGTATGGGTGAAAGGAATTCATAATGTATTTAAGTTTACAATGACAAGCGAGTAAAAAAAAAGAATAAGAGAAGTCGCGTGGAAGCGTAAAGAAAGTATGCATTCGAAAAACCTTGTAAACAATATTTTTAGTAAGCAAAAACAAATAACTTACATGCATGGTAGGAAACTGGTTTTACTACTAGAATTTATAGAAATATAAAATGTTTTTATAGAAATATAAAATGTTTTTGAATATCAAAATGGGAAGCAAGATATTTTGAGAACAAAATAAAGAGGAAATGTTGGATGCACAACTAGAAGGATTTTAAACTAACAAATTCGAAGGAGTGTTACCATACAAAATTAAGAACCCTAGCTCCATTAATGAATAAAGAAAAACATATTTCATATCTACAATTCATATTGCCTCGAAAATATGAACAACAAACAAATGAAGTATTGTTAGGAATTGTCAACGAGTATAATGTTAAACAATGGAAACCTTTAAGGTCATGGAGCCAAGATCACATTATATATTTACATTTCTAACACCGTGAATGTAACTAGAATCCATACCTTTAATAGCTCCATAATTAGTATATTGAATGTTATGGTGGAGTATATTCTAACAAGAGTTCCTCATATAGAAAGGTATGTTCTTTCCAAGATTTTTTAGTATCAATACATATAAGAAGTAATGTAACATATGTAGATACATATAAGTATATATTAAGTTTGAGATGTAATGAAGTAATTATTAAGAATGAGTTTAGGAATAAAACCCCAAAGAGGAAGGGAATAAAATTGGGATCACTAGTTAGTATAAAATTAATGATATAAATATTTTATTGATTATTTTTCAAGACCTATAAAAAAAATAGTAGTTTGAGATTCATTACACCTAAATCTAACTCTCTTAGCAATTAAAGTTTGGGGTAGTAAAGTTAAGCAGGACCCCCTTTCTTTGCATTTCATTTCTCTCTTTCAAGAAATCAGACTCATTGATGTATGCCCATCTTTGATGGCTCATGCTTGGAGAAATGGTAGA
Organism: Pinus taeda; assembly: GCA_000404065.3. Lineage (NCBI taxonomy): Eukaryota > Viridiplantae > Streptophyta > Pinopsida > Pinales > Pinaceae > Pinus > Pinus taeda. Next base: position 6,279 of record APFE031099896.1, read on the forward strand.
TTGAATAGTGATGGGATAGCCAAAAGACTTGATCGTTTTCTAGTAGCTAAAGATCTCATCCCTTGTCTTAATAGATATAGATCGTAGATTGGCTCTGAAAATATCTTTGATCATTCTCTCATTCTCTTGGTGTTTGAGTTTCATAATTCCTCAACTCCCTCCCCTTTTAAGTTTCAACCACATATGGCTTGATGATCAGTCCTTCAACAAGATGGTTAGGGAAGCCTGGCCTACAATGGAAATGTCGTCGTCAGATTTGGTTATGGATTTCTTCTCCTTCAATCTAAACAAGTTGAAAAAATTAGTGATCCAATGGGAAAGAAATGAAAAAAAGGGAGCTAAATTAGGAACTAGTATTGCTTGATCAAGAGTTAGACTTTCTAAATAACTCTTTCTTAAAAGAAAGATTCTCTTCAAAAACTAAATGGTGCTCATACAACCTTCAGTTGAGGAAGCTCCATATTCTAAAGATGAGGAAGGAAGAATGGAAAAATAAAAGCAGGATTAATTGCATTTTCAAAAGGGGACGGAATTCTAAATTCTTCCACAAATATGCCACTCACAGGAAAGTCGCTAACTCTATTTGGGAGATATAGGGTCCCGATGGAGTGATAGCAATAGATGAATGTGTTCTCAAGCGGGTTGTTGTTTCCTACTATGGTCAACTCCTAAAGAAACCCCAAGCCAACAATCTTCTAGAACATCTCTAGGTAATCAACCATTTTCCTCATTTTTCTCAAATGAAGAGGCAAAATATGTTGGCAGACCCGTATCTTTGTCAGAGTTGGAAAGAGTTCTTAAGTCATGTTTGAAAGATAGGAGTCCTGGGCTTGATGGTTGGACGACCATAATTTTTAGCCATTTCTTTAATCTTGTTGGGCTTGACCTCTTGAATGTTGTAGAGGAATCCATAATTAATTCCAGAGTCAACAAATCCATCAATTCTTCTTCTCTAGTTTTAATTCTCAAATCGTTGAATCCCCTCTCCTTTGATCACTTTCATCTTATTTCCCTACGTAGCTACACCTCAGCCTATGATCCAACATGTCGGACGAGTTGCATGGTTTTCCTTCACTGGTTAGTTGGTCCAACGCGATCACCCAACTCTGCAAGAAGGTCTCTGTGTTGTCTTGTTCGTATAAGAAGCATGTAAAAATGACCAAGTACTGATATGCCTTCTGCAGTATCTTCATCTTGTAAACTAGTTGGGTGTCATCCTGAACTTGGTTGGCTCTTTCACCCAGCTCTTCAAGATACCTCTGGAGTTGGCAGTGTTGTTGGGTTTGCTAAAGGGTGTTTCCATTGTGATCATCGATTGTGGAAGTGGTACATATGTTGAAGTACTTCGCCCTGAAGGTAGCAATCTTTGTCCCACTGACACTGCTTAATACCATCATCTTGGGATCAGTGTGTGAGATGATCCAATGTATCATGTCCGCACATGGAAATGCGAGATACCTGCATGCAATCCAGTACAAACCAAATTTCTGAATATTCACATAGACCCTACGGTCTTCTAGATCTTGTCCAAATGTGCCTAAGAATGTATCATTAATATCCTGCCATTTCAACTTAACGTCTTTGTCTACGAGCAACTTGGTGTCTTCGTAAATCAGCAAACTCATAGACACTTGCTCCACTGCATCTCCAGTTGTGCTTCCGTCGGTGTCCTTTAACCCTTCTCTCTCGGGGGGCATTGAACCTGAATTGATGAGAGACAGACGAACACTTTCTATACCTAGAGACATGCTAACATTCATGGAAAGCAATCTGTCATTTGAAAACCAAAGCAATCTTGAGGACTAACATGCAACATACTCGAGAGACTGATGGCAAGGATTGGGCAATTTTCATTGAGAGGTTGAGAAGCTGACTATTGGAACTGTGCAAAAGGCATTCCAGAGTGTTGGGAGGTTGGTTGGCTACTGGAATTGTGTAATGCACAATCCAAACTGACCTACTAGGGGCTGAGATTGTGCAATGCACAATTTTAGTCAACAAGGCATGCAGGCCCAGGGACTACATTGCACAATTTTCCATTCCAGCAGAGCACTGCCTCTCAGATTTACGCAAAGCAGGCCTGGAGGACAATTTCTGGCTAGTTTTGCACATTTTCTGGGAGGAAGGCAGAGCCTTCCCTCTCATAAATAAGCAATGATGTCTGGGCAAGGCAAGACTCGGGCAAAGGTTTCCCAGTCCCACAGACAGGTGACTAAAAACATATGAAGCTTCGAATTCATGGCAAAACTGAGTGTAAGCAAGAGTGAATGGTCATGCATGAAAACAACGATGGCAAGATTTAGAAAACAAGAACACATGCATGCGTGTGAATCGGGTCACCAAAATGGCGATAGTCAATGAAAAAATAGTGTCACGCATGCGACAACAGTGAGATGCAAACGAAAACTGAAATAGTGCTTATACAGGCTAACATGCATGCAAACGACAACAAGTGTTCATTGAAATCAAGAAGACAATACTTACACAAGCCAAAACACAAAAAGCGATAGCAATGTTGCACAAAACATGTAAAGCAAACTTACCTGGGAAAAGCTGAGATAAACAAGCCGACGACTCCTAGATGCGATATGGGATGTCATATATCGAAGGTCGATGTGGGGAGCGAGCTCTGCAATGTCGAATAAATAAGTTCGAGGCTCATGATGCACATGCCACAAATCTAGGAAAAAGCGACACTTGGAGGGCAATTTCTAAAACGCTCTTTGCATGTAACCTCCAGCTGCTAAAAATAGATCCCTAAAATCTAGGGATTCTTTTTGCATGTTTCTTTTTCTATTTCAAGAAAAGAAGCCCATGCATGCAAATCAGTTTTGCTCAGTCTCGGAGGGAACCGATCAACCTGAAGGCACATGCAACAACCTACAAGCCTGGGATGAAGATTTGTGCAGTTTCTGGGCTAAGTTGGGCTGGCTATCCTTGAGGGATTGCACAATTTTTTGGGTCAGCAGGTGAATGTCTCCTAGAATTGCGCAATTTATGGGCTAAGGCCCGGTGTTGGGCTAGATTACACATTTTTTTGTGGGAAGCATGTCTAACTATTCTGCGCAATTTTGGAGGTTAGCAGGCAGCCAAACAGATTTACGCAATTTCTGGAGGGAAGGTTGGTTCCCCTCCAAGATTGCACAATTTTCTGGGAGAGATTCTTAGCCAACAAGTAACCTAAGTTCGAAATGGCAGCCTGTGAAGAGAGTGAAGAAAACTGACATGCACAGGCTAGTGAGCCACTAAAAATCAGCTGAAGCCTATGTACTTGACAATGCAAGACATGCTACAAAGGATGGTTGGTAGGGAGGCTCCAAAACAAAGCTAAGGCAAAATTTTGGAGGGTGGTTGTAGACGCTATGACAAGATCCTAGAGACAAAGAAGGTGAAACCGGATATTGAGGAGTACAAGAGAACCTAGAGCTAGCATAAATAAAATCCTATGAAACAAGAATGTAAAATAAATTGAAATCCAACTGAAAACATCTGTAAAAAAGATAAAAACTCTAACATAATGGAACTATTATTGAGGATAGAGATACATGGGGTAGTGAAATCCAAATGAAACCCAACTACTTTCCAATTGATGCAAAAACATGTTAGAAAATCCAAGACAAAAGAAACGATGATAAAGAAATCAGAGTAGTATGGAACCTACTAACAAGAAATTAGAATGCAGAACCTCAAAGCCTTTTTTGTCACTTTTGATTTTCAATTCATAAGCTCACAGTGGTCCAAAACCCTAGTCCTATGAATCCAATAAGGAAATATAACCCCAAATATTTCTCTACCAATAGTAGCAAGAGACTCAAGTTTTTCTTGGAATTTTTGGATGAAAATGAGCTAAACTATCCTATAAATTCAAGCAAGAAGCTTTTTGAAGGACAATTGAAGACACTAGAGCTAGACACTCTTCCATTATGATTGCTAGTAGAACCAATTTTCAAGTGCATTGATTGATACTATACTAATTTTCCCCTCCTGGGGTTTCCCTTGCTTGTACATTCCCACCACAGAGCCATGAATAGTTTTATTTTTTGAGTTATCATGAGCCATATTTTGTTGCCCATAGTCTAGCTCGACTATTCTTCATTATGCTTGTATTTATGAGCTCATTGTTCATCGCACTAGGCTTAATACTCTGATGCCAAATAGGAATTGCTCCCACCTACTACATATAATCTCAATATGCATCTATATGCATGTAACAATTGTTATATAATTTGTCAAATATATAACCAACCAACATTTTTAAAATTACATAATAATTAATTTTATAGTTAAAACATTACAATTAAAAAAAAGTCATTTTTACATAAACATAATCACATCACACATTTTTACATAAACATAATCACATCACATGGAACTTCCACTTAGAAATATTACAATATTGTTTAATCACATCATATATGGAACTTCCACATAGAAATATTACAATATTATAATTTATTAATTATAAAAAACTATAATTGCAATTTAAGAAAAATAAAAGGAAAATAATATCAACCACATATGACCTCATGCAAAGAATCAATAGTCATGAATTGATTTTTGTCAAGGAAAATGATAAACTCCAATAAATTTGTAGACATGTTTTTGAGAAACTTTTGTTAAAAAAAAATATTCCAAATATATTTATGTAGTTGACTAGACTCTCTTAAAAGATGTGAAAACGATCTATTTGAAAGACCATTCTAATGTCCATTTAAAATTCCACGTATGTATCTAATGGTTATAGAATAATTTCTCCTTATCTAATGGTTATAGAGTAAACAATTTACTTTGCTCCTTACCTATTAGGTTCCAAAATCTACCATCTACATAAGCTCAAAACATTTGAACAATAATGTAAACCAACCTTATTTGAAATCTTATACCTTTTCGTAAAAGGCAAGCAATCATTTAAAAATAATATAAACCAACTTTATTTAAATCTTCTACCCTCTTGTAAAAAGCAAACAATCGATGACAAAAATATAATAATAAATGACATTAAAAAAACATTTCCCAATGGTGTGCTAACACAACCTTTAAAATAATCTAAAATATTATATAAGAGACTAAAATCCCTACCTATTATTAATCATGTGTTCAAAGCTTTTCAATCAAATATTTTGTTTGGGGAGGGCATTTATCCTTAAACAATAAGGGATAAACTCATTTTAGCAACCAAAGAAATATGCTATCACAAATAAGAATTGAGAAATCAAATGAGAAATAGCAACCATGCCATAAATGAGGGTTAAAAGGTTTTAAAAAAAATGATTTTCTTCATAAATTAGGCTTAAATAAATATTTATACAGAAGAAGAAGAAATTATTTTAACGTTCACGAGGCTAAAGATAGCCGATGAGACAGATTGTTTTTTCATCTGTTCGATGTATTCAATCCTTTTTCTGTGAAGCTTTAAAATAAATGCTCCCAGCTTCTCGACAAACCTCTTGCTAAATAGATTATCCCAAGCGCTAGTTGCTAGCATATCTGCATAATTTTCCATGTTGTCTTTGAAGGCCTCACATTCTAAAATGAAATGTTTTTCTGTTTCCACTTTTCCGAAAGAACAAAAAATGCATACTCTTTCCTCCCACACTTCTTTTGGCCTTTTCCAGTGCCCTATTTCACAATGGAGTTGATGAGAATTAGTCCTTAACTAAGCAATAAGAATTTTGGCTCTCCAAGAGATAATGGCCTCTATGTATGATTTTGGTTGACGACTATGAGCGGGATTAAACACTTCAATATAATACTTTTTCTTTTTTCCTAGCTCCTTATCCCAAGTATGCTTGTGGAACTTTCCCATAACAAAAGCTTTATCTCTTTGTTGTTTATGGGACACCCTTTCAAGCAAATACCCCATTTACTAAACCATTTGTTATTTTGTTGCATCCAATTATTTTTTCTCTTTCACAATCTGTCATTAAAGACAACCTTAGGCCATCTACCCTCTTTCATTTTCTCAATTTTTTTTAAATACCTTATGGCTCGCACCATAGCAATTGCTTCAATAGGAGCAGTCCATGTTTCATTTAACAATCTAGCATAAGGAACTACACTTTTAATCTTGAATTTGTTTGTAATCAAACGCTTCTGAATTTTCTCAATTTGTCTCCACTGCATGTCGAATGTACTGTTGGCCCATAGTTTACAAGCATAGAGAATGACCGGAATCACTAGAAGCCCAAACAGAGTTTGAGTGGTTTTCCAGTCCCATAACTCTGCCTCTCTACACCTATTTTGAAAAGCATTAAATGCTTCCCAACCCCCCAAAGTTCTTTTCTTTCTATAACCATTCAAGCTTAGATTTTTATTGAAGTCAATTCTGAGATATTTGTAATCTGCAACTTCTTCCAGAATGTTGCCTTCAAAGTAGAACTTATGTTGGTTATGTTTTCTTTTCTTAGAGAAAACCACTACTTCCAGTTTGCTAATATTGACTTGCATCCCCACACTTCTACAAAAATGATAAAGGGATAGTAAGTGCTCTTGCAAACCAAGAGCCGATTTCGCAAGCAAAATAAGGTCATCTACATAAGAAAAATGTCTTATAACAAGCTTGCCCAAATAGATACCATCACCCCCTCGCAGATTTAGCCACTCCTCAAGCTTGTTGATAAATAAACCAAAAAGGGTAGAAGACAGTGGGCAACCTTGCTTGACCCCGATATAGCTTCTGAAACCTTCAGAAATGCCTGTTGAAGTTCTAATTTCGACTTTCACATCTTCATACAGTCTATGCACAACTACTCTCAAATGTTTAGGAACCCCAAGTTCCTCCATTCTGTGCCAAATCTTATCCCTAGGAACCGAGTCAAACGTTTTTCTGAAATCAACAAAGCAACAAAAGACTTCTTCCTTTTTCTCCCAAACTTTTTCAATGATGTGCCAAGCTATACAATGATCAACTATGGAATGCTTAGGTCTAAAACCTACTTTCCCTTTAGCACGCTTATCTCTTTCTTCTGCCCACTTGCTAATTTTGTTTTATAGCATGCTTCCAAATAGCGTTTCGAACAAAGGGTTTATCATGATGGTCCAATAATTGGAGGGATTATTGACATCACCGCTCTTGAAAAGAGGTATTGCCATACTAGTTTTTCAATCTCTGGGGAGTCCTTGTTGTATGATGTTGTTGAAAATTGTTGTAATGTGAGGGGCAAGAATTTTTTAGCCCCACTTTAGATATTCTGCTTGGAGTTCAGATAAGTCTTTTGCTTTTCCAACACCTAATTTCTTGATACCCATTTCTACCTCTTGCACCGTGAAGAGTTCATTATCAGTGTTGACCAAAGGGGGACGATCACCCTTGGGATCTTGCTCATGGAGTTGTCTTGCATAGTCAAACCGTTTAGAAGTTGTAATACTATTTCCAATTTGTATCATTTTCGGTTGGAGCTCCTTCCAAAATAATTTGGGATTATTTTTCTTGAGGAAGATTAGTTCTTCCCTCGTTGAAACCATGAAATCAGTATTTTTCTTGCTTAATAACTTCTTGTAAGCTTTGAGCTTTATGTTATCCTTGTTTGACTATTTCCACATTCTCCTTGCCTTATTGCATTCCTTGTCAAACCAAGCATTAACCGGAAAGCAATTTGTTTCAGACTTCTTAATTTTTTTCTCTTTTGCACTTTGCAAGTGAGCATTGAATTAAATGTGTTAATTCATGACTATGAAGGTTTTGAATTATGATTTTCTCCTTCTCAAAGAGCCTCTCTAGCATTATTTTGAAGGTATTACAATTTTCTGGGGTCAAAAGAATTTTTCCCAGTGGGAGGTTTCGCTGGACATGTTGAATTTATTTACTCTAGTTATTTCTTTTGAGTCCAAGAGAAACATAAATAAATTGGCTTGTGATCTGATTTTAAGTCCCACAGTTGATCTCCAATCAAGACTTCCTCCATTTTCTCACACAAACCATGCGAGAAAATTACATAATCTACTACATTACTCCATTGTAAGTATTGCAAGTGAAATTACTGGACTTTGCCCATCTAATCAAGCCATTGCAAATGACTAAGCTTTGAGCTTTATGTTATCCTTGTTTGACTCTTTCCACATTCTCCTTGCCTTTTTGCATTCCTCGTCAAACCAAACATTAACCGGAAAGCAATTTGTTTCAGACTTCTTAATTTTTTCTGTTTTGCACTTTGCAAGTGCGCATTGAATTAAATGTGTTAATTCATGACTATGAAGGTTGTGAATTATGATTTTCTCCTTCTCAAAGAGCCTCTCTAGCGTCATTTTGAAGGTATTACAATTTTCTGGGGTCAAAAGAATTTTGCCCAGTGGGAGGTTTTGCTGGACATGTTGAATTTTTTTACTCTAGTTATTTCTTTCGAGTCCAAGAGAAACATAAATAAATCCCACAGTTGATCTCCAATCAAGACTTCCTCCATTTTCTCACACAAACCATGCGATAAAATTACATAATCTACTACATTGCTCCATTGTAAGTATTGCAAGTGAAATTACTGGACTTTTCCCATCTAATCAAGCCATTGCAAATGACTAAATCAAAGGCCCCACATAAAGTAAGCAATTGTTCACTAAAGAGATTGCAGCCCTTGTCCTCTAAGATTCTTTCCCACTGATGACTACTCTCTTCTGTAAGCCAAATAGGGTCGCAATCATCTTTATAACAAAGAATGCTAGCTTGCTCACTTACAGTCCTATCATTGAAATCACCCACTATAAGGACTTCAACTAGCTGCGAATAAGTTACAATATCCGCTTTTAAGGCTACAAATCGATCTTTGTGGTCAAGACGTCTACCTTTGTAGATTTTTGAAACTTGTGGCGCAAAATAGCATGCTACAATTCTGATGTGGTTTTCATTTTTTGATATTTTAAACCAAATGGATTGCTATTTGAGTCTGCTTTTTTAACTAAATGAGACGACCTTCTTTCTCCCTTACTAAAACCATGATACCCCCATGCCCTTTTCCATTCCCTGTTTCCTTGTTCCACACTGCAATCTTCCAGTATCCTTCAAACAAAGGTGTCTTGCACCCTTCATGCTCATATGTTTCTATGAGCAAATTATGTCTCTATCTTCCACAATAGGCCCTAACCCAGGTCCTCATCTCCATGGGTAACCTCTGTTGTTCCAACAAACTAATCTTAAGGAAACCTGGGTATGACTAGATTGCTATTTATTTTGACATGCAAGACTCACATTTGAGTCTTTGTCATTGCTTTCCCATACTGACCTTGCTTCCTGATTTCCTGTTGAAGAGTTTGTTGCATCTTCTTTATTACCATCTTACTGCTCTGCTTTGGAAGGAGGTCCAAATCGTGCTATCACAGCTTTGCCTTTATAAATCCATGCTCTCTTGCCTTCATCTCTTGTTGCCCTAACCTTTAACATTTCCTCCCTTCTTTCCTCTTGTTGTTTTATAGTTAAATCTTCTTCTAGAAAAAAACAAGAACCCCTCAAGAGATGTTTCTTGCTTAAAATGATATATTTATCACGCAAGCTAGGCATGATGACTTTTAGGGGCATGGCTCTCTCCCCATTAAGCTTACCCACCCTCCATGCTTGGCATATTTTTCCTTGCCATAGCAACTTGTCTTTCAAGAAGTCTCTTGCAAGGTCAAGAGTACATTCATTTTTTCCATAGTCTTTCACCCCTTTAATAATTATGTTTGCTGCCCTATTTTGTCTTTCCTTTCCTTCTCTATCTTGTATGTTGTCAACCTGAATATTTTTTTCTCCTTCCTTATTAGCAAAATTGTTAATAACTTGAGCCCAAGTTTTAGAAACTTGGGAGGAATCTCCTTTCCTTTCTTCTCTTGCTTTCTCTTCATGGTTGTTTATTTGCGCAATCATTTTCCCTTTATCCTAAGATGATTTCACATTCACCACCTTTGTACTTTCCACTACAGATTTCTTTCTTTAGGTTTTACATATCCGCCTTCATGCGTTGCCATTCTGTTTTCCCTATTAGGAGAGCTTCCTGTAGCAATGCCACGTGTTCTTTTAAAACTTTATTGCTTTTTGTTAAAGCCTTGTTCTCAGTTGCTATTATATGAATTTTATGATCTTTTTCATGCTTTTTAACTTCTGAAACCTCCAACCTTTATTTTGCATTTAACAATTCTTTCACATAAAGATCAGATGACAAGGTGAGAGGTGTGGATGTGGGACTATATAAGGCAAAATCATCAATTACTTTTCATCTAGACTTTGTGTTGCCACATGCTTGTTGTCATAAAAAATTAGAAATAGTTTTATCACAAATTTCGCTTGATATGCTCACACATCTATAGTTTAGTAATAAGTAATAAAGTAATCAATCATATATTAATGTGCTCACATGTGTGTGGTTTAGTAATAAGCAATAAGGTGACCAAGCATATATTAATGTGAAGATCCAAGTTCTCAATCCCTCATATGACATTAAATGCAAGCCCTAAGTAATTTTGACAGCACTCCAATATATTAATGTGAAGATCCAAGTTCTCAATCCCTCATATGACATTAAATGCAAGCCATAAGTAATTTTGATAGCACTCTAAGTAACATTGGAGAGAAAAAAGGTCTCTAACAATTAAAAAATGACACAGAAAAAGGATATGTTATTGAGAAATTAGAAATGAGTGTTGTCCTTTGAAATGAGAAATGGTCTAAAATGACAATTAGAAATAACAATTTTTTCTTGCCATTTCAACATGTGAAACATACTTAAAGGTGTGTTTTTGTCCTTGCAAATACCGGAGCATTTTTGAGGGAAAAAAAACCATCCTATAACCTTATACATTTTTTAATTTGTATGGTTTAGTCTTTTTATTGAATAAATAATAAACACAACGATTAAATAGTTTAAAATTGATTCAAAATGTATATCCTAATTTATTTAATTATAATTATATGGTTAAGATATATTTATTAAAACCTAGTTAAATAAATTTTGACCACCACTCATTGATAAGCTTAACTCAATAACCTTTTATTTTTAACCTAATCCACTAAATTATATGTATTATATTTTATTATTGCTCAATATTCATTAATAAGCTTAACTCAATAACCTTTTATTTTTAACCCAATCCACTAAATTATATGTATTATATTTTATTATTAGTCAATATTCATTGTTAATATAAGTACAGTACTATTTAAGGAGTGTTGTTTAATTGGTAATTATTGTGTCACAAAGTATTTTACAAATCATAAAATTTAAAAATCAAATTTTTGTGGTTCAAGTTAACAAAAGTATATATATATTATGCACAATAAAATGTTATATTGAGCCTCAACAAATTATCTATTCACCTTCACCATAATAAAATATAAATAAATAATATATTAACTTGAGTAAGTTTACTTATTTTGAATGTCGTCCTCGTGAAAATGCATAAAGGCCCTCCTCCGAAGTGCGCTACACTCGTCGAAGCTTGAATCAAATGGCCAATTGCCGGTTTGATCGTCCCTTCGCAGTCCAGGACCGAAAACAACACGCCCGGTGGGACTCGAACCCACAATCGCCTGATTAGAAGTCAGACGCCTTATCCATTAGGCCACGGGCGCCGTACATGTTCATTCTCTTTTCGTCGTAGATAGAATGATATATGTGCGTGAGCGACCGTGGGGTGTGTGTCTCATGTTGCTCCTGATGTTCACCCAACAGAACAATGAAATATATATGTCTGAGCGAGCGTGGGGTGGGTTTCTCATGTTGCTCCTGATGTTCACCCAACAGAACAATGAAATATATATGTCTGAGCGAGCGTGGGGTGGATTTCTCATGTTGCCCCTGATGTTCACCCAACAAATTTATAGAAACTATTGATATTTATAAAGAGGTAAAGAGGTTTACCATTAAGTACTTAGAAAACAAAAAAGAGACTACAACAATCCAAATTTATGGAGAAGTTTGATATGCTCATGGATATACATGGTTGATGGTTGCACTTTGTTTACTAAGTGAATTTTCATGGTTGTAATAACAAGAATACAAGTTGAAATGTTGAACATCTATTTCAAAATTATTTAGATAGGACTAAAGAATCATCTAATAATTCTATTTTTTAGACTCTTGTATGATAAAAAAAATTTATATATAAATACAATGGATCTAAAAAGTAGAATTGTTAAAAAATATCTAAGGATTGAATATCACTTCTAAGACTTAGTGTATGATTTCTTATCCCTCTATCTATTATTATGTCATTACATATCAATGACATATAAGATCAACACTACCATTAGTTTGGCTTGTACAAAACAAGTTGCAACAAATTCATGTATTTTCCCCAACTCTTTTTTTTTACCTTTGACAGTGAAGTCAGCAGCACTGTCACATTAAGCCTACAAAACTAGATGCAACGACACATCCCCGCTGAAGCCTATATGCAATTTATTCTCATTCACGAAAACAATTCAACGCAGATTGTACCCTCCCATTCCTCATGATTTCGTCTTCGTTGCTGCTCAATGTTCTTAATTAATGCTCACAAATGGCTCCAACTAATCAATTCCCGCGCTCTGTCGAAGCCTTAACAATGCTTTTATCAAAACCGAATACTGGTATGACCTTTTAATTTTTTTAAAAGATGATTTGGCCCTCGAGAGATCATAGATCATTCTACACGGCCATGGGCAGATAAGATTCAAATTGAAAAATAAATTGTGTCAACATGTATATCGTGGCATTCTGATAACATGCCAAGTAAGTTGCAACATTATTTCCTCGTGTTGTGCCAACCCAGTAGCAATCTATGTTTTTTAGGACACAGATTCTGACAGTCTGGTAGGGAGCACCAAAAATGGGCCATTTCATCTGACAAATGGAATTGTTGAGCCCCTGCCAAATTATCTGATTAAAAAATGGTTAAAAATAGTGCATGACGCAATTTACTCAGTTCCACAATGACATCCTGAATATTGTGGGATATTTCTGTAGCTACAAGCTTTACCACATCCTCCCCAAATAAACATACGCTACAAAAGTTCTTTGAACTATAAATCGTTTTACGTTTTCTAGGGCGCAGATCGGAGGTGTTAAGGTGCTAATTGTGGAACAATATGGGAGAGGGAATTTCAGTAACTTGTAAGTCGTCATAGACACGATTCCTCTCTGTAATAAGGAGAGAATTATCATTGATGTCTTGCCCAAGGTTTGTAAGCAACCAATTTATGTGCCCAAGACAAAGAATATGATCACATTACAGGGATTTTGTGCAGAGGACATAGTTTTGACATGGAATAACACAACCACTCGCATTAAGAATCACCAGGTATTAAATTCCATTTCATGCCCCTTTTAAGTATATGAAAAAACTCCTTATATCATTACAACACGGATGTTGTGACCCTAAAGTCCTTGGAGACCTAACTTGGTCGAGAGGACCTATTCTTCCAAAATTAGAATTAAATGTAGTTTCAATTTTGTGACACAGAAGCCATTTGAGAGATAACCTGGTTAATAAGACTTATTCTCCCAAATTCATATATCAAATCTAGTCACCATTTAATCAAGAATTAATGAAATATATTAGGTTTCTCAACAGTTTTTCCCAGCTCTTCTAGGCCTCCCGATCATGAGTATGCAATATGAGGAAGTCATCTAGAAGTCAGAAGAAAGAGTGCTAAAAAAACCATTAAAACTACAAAAAATGTCCTTCATTGTCTGCCTTTCACTTGGCCACACATCAATTACACAAAATGTCCTCCCATAGTCACCTGGTCATGTAGCAAGTAATAAAGTCTCGCAAAAGATATCCTTTCTAGCACAAAAAAATTGACAAAACTAATTTAGAAAAATCATTTAGGCTATCGTTGAGATCCATCCTACATTAGGGGAAGATTTGTCCTCCTCATTCTTGGTGGGTCCCCACCCATAATTACTTAGATCTACATTAGGAATAGAAGCATCCTAGCCATCATTTTATGGTTCTTTTCATTCTTTGATATTGTTAGTGCAAGTGTAAAAAATGTATCATTCCTTGGTTGTGTTGGAGGGTTGCATGGCCAACTATGGAAACACTGTCTCCTCCTTCATAGCCTAGCTAGCTTTATGTCTTGGCCTCCTCTCATTGCGATAATACTGTTGGGAGTGAGCAAAAATCATTGGAGACTCAACATGAGGCTCCCTACTCATGGTGCATGGCTCCCCTTCTAGTACTCCAGGAGTTAGCATAGGTGTCATCCAACACCATTCTCTATACTTGCGTTGTGATCTGCAGTTAAATATTGTTAAACAACATAAACTTAATGGACAAATATGAAAGATAATCGTGAGATAATTTATTATTCACATGATGTACATTTATAATACATTGGCATGACTATTGGATTCATTTGCTAAGGTATTTTGGACTCCCTTTGACTGTTCAACTTCCACACCATAACCCTTAGTGGATTAGATGTCCAACATTCCCCCCTTAATCCGAAGGGGTATATCTGAGCCCAAGAATAGAGCTATAATACAATAGTCGCAACCAATGGCTAAATGTGCTCTCTGAAAAATGGTATAAGGTGGGAGAACTCGAGGCCTTAATCGGTGGTAGTTTAAGGAGGACTACCAACACTGGAACACTTAGTGTGGTTCATGAAACTCTTCCAAAACTGGCAAGAAGTTGAAGCCTTCTACTAGAGGAAATGCTCCTTAATGCTTTGAAGAGGGAAACCTTCAACCTGGAAAAAGGGAGGTCTACAACCTGCAGTGGTTTAAGGAAGGCCACCAACCAAAGGAACGCTTAGTGTGATTCCCATAGCTCTTCCAAATATGGCAAGAATCTGAAGTCTTCTACTAGAGGAAGTGATCCTTAATGTTGTGAAGAGGGAGACCTTCAACCTGGGAAAGGGAGGTCTGCAACCTGTGGTGGTTTAAGGAAGGCCACCAACCATAAGCATGTTTAGGGGCTTCGTTGTCTCTAGCTACAACTCTGAATCTGGGTATGGTTGTCTCTGGTTGTAGGCTCAGGAATCATGTTTAGGTTGTTGCTCAAGTTCGCTTGATTTATATTTGAAACTTGTAGATGACCATCAATTCCCCCCCATCAGATACAAGGTGAGATGATGGAGAAAACTCATCTGCAAGACTTTTTAATACTCCAGAGGAAATTTTGACATAGGACTTAAATAACTTCTTGGTTCTTGAAGCCCATTGCCAAGAAGTGATCCATCCAAGATGAATATTTGTTCTTGCACGAGGCTTGTTTTTGAAGCATTTGTTTGAAGAATGAGTGTGTTGACCACAATGCTTGCATGGGTGAAGATCAAAACAATGATATTTCACATCATGACAAACTCGGTCACAATGTTGACATTTCACAATCTGTTGTTGTGGAGGAGGAGGAGGAATAGGTGAAGATGAAATGTCTTGAATAAATCCTACACTCTTAAATTTGATAGGCTTTGAGTAATTTGGAATATGAAAGGATGCCTCCTTATCATATCCAAGACTTGTTTTGTTTTTGTTATTGATAAGCTCTTCCCAAGGTCTTATGATGGACTTGGGAAGTACAAGATTAATTTCTGCATTTGCATGCAAATATGCCCTTTCAATGACTTGATTAATTCCTCGTAGCTGATGGGAATCTATCTCAATCTCAAAGAGTGGATTGTTCTGAACCAAAATAATTTCATAATGATGCTTACACTGTTGTGACTCATTTTGTTGTATTTGTGATTCAAGCTGCAAAAAATAAATTTTGTCTTGTGCATTTTGCAGACAAGTATGAATGGTTGTGAGATAAACTTTGTTGACTTTTAACGTATCATGAGCAGTAGACAATATCATAATTTTTAGGAACTCTAATACTTCATTAGTTCTAGCCATTTTCATTGAACATATCATGTGAATCTCGCAAACATTGCTTGAGTCTCACAAGCACTGCTCCCAAGAATGAAGAAATTATAGTAATCAATGCCTTCACCAAAAAATGACACCCAAGGATGAAATGCTAGAATTGTTATACTTATATATAAAGACTACTAGTATTACCAATGTATTTGACTGCAGGGCCTATCAGGCTCCTGATATAAAGAGTAAATAATCCAAACGCTACTAATACTTATACCAACACATATAAAAATAAACCAATTAGTACCAGCACAAAGGATATAACTCAACACCAACCAACTCTCATCAATTCACAAGAGAGATCACATAGTGTTCTTCAACTTCTAGAACCTCTGTTATAGTAATATGACCTACTGCTTCAATTTTTGATGCTTCACAACCTAAGATAAGGAGAGTTTTTTCCTTCAATGATATTGATCTCGTCTTCCCCAGATAATATTTTGTTCGACCTCCAAAGGGATGGCTCCAAGATACTGATAACAAGAAACTCTAACCTCCTTCTAATGATGACAGAGCTCGGTCCTTAAAATAAGAAGGCTCTCGGTCAATGATTGGTTACACCCAGAATTAAAAATCCTTATCCTTCAATTCTTTTATAAAAGTCAAGTTTACAATAAATGGGTAGCCCCAACTCTCCAACTCAGCTCCCTTCTCAAACCATGTAAATATCACCAAATTACAATACCATGGAGTGTCATAAAAATTTGGTTTGCTTGGAACCAAATTCCAACCCACAACCCAAGTTCATGAAATTTAGTATAGACCTTTCCCTTCAGTACGTGCATATTGTTGTGAAGCAGAGTCTCAAGGAATATAGAGCAGCTCAATTGAATAATTCAAGCAAGCTCCAAAGATATATGATCTTCAAAGTGGGAAAATTCAACCTACTTCAAGGATCAATCTCAATCTCCAGAAATAGGCATAAACTTGGCCTCCACAATAGGTTCGTTTAATTGCCAAGGAAATTATGAATTCATCCTACCTCAAAGCATTCAACCTTCAATAAAAGAAAAGATAGCAAAATAACGATTATAACGATTCTATAATGCCAAATAAAACACTTAAAAGAATCGAAAACTTTAATGCCCAAGAAAAATACCTCCGGCCATTGATGCTACTCACACTCTGACCACTTCCCTTCTTTGTTTTCTGCTCTTGAAT
Organism: Pinus taeda; assembly: GCA_000404065.3. Taxonomy (NCBI): domain Eukaryota; kingdom Viridiplantae; phylum Streptophyta; class Pinopsida; order Pinales; family Pinaceae; genus Pinus; species Pinus taeda. The sequence goes on from APFE031099896.1 coordinate 23,252, forward strand.
GTTCGAGCTTCTTCTTTTGCAATGTGCAGGAGTAATCTTGTTTGATATTTTCAATATCAAACCTGATTGATGTAAACAGTTATTCTATCATTTAACTTTTGTGAGGAGACGATCACTTGCCGAAATCGTTCGTAAATACAATCTAGAAGTTCAGCAGCCGTTAATAATAGCGAAGACAAAGATGAGAAGAGTGATGCATCTCATCACCACCGGTTAACAAATATACTAAAACCTTTACGGAAACCTGATTTATAGCTGCAGTTCCTAAAATATATAATAAAACTCATTTTTACCATTCACTGCACTTCTTCTATGAATGTAGTCCCGAGAAATAAAGGCGTTTAACATAAGGTGTAACAAAAATTCTCCTGTGGCATTAAGGAATCTGAGCCAGTTTCGTGCATGTCTGCGGCCAGGAGCGAAAATTACAAAGCCCTTAAATTTACAAAAATTCCCTCAAAACTCTCATCCGTATGGAACTTCCAAGCTCTACTCACTCCATTTTGATGGTGCAATGCTGAAGGGGATTGAGTTAATGAGCTTGGGGACCAAACAGAAGTATATATAGCCAAGCTTCCATTAAGATTTTGTTGGCTATGTGTCAAGTGTTCCACAGATCATGGTAGAGAACTGTAGAGGAATAGGGAGTAATGGACCACTCCAGAAGCTCCCAACAAGAAATTAATTAACTACAGTTGATTTCCGTAATTTAAGGAAATAACTGCAGTTGGTTTCCATAATCTAAGGAAATGACTACAGTTTGTTTCTAGAAATTACTGCAGTTGGTTTCCAGAAAGTCGTTGGGAGAGGGAGCTTAACATTCTCCCACTTGGTCCATACTTCCAATCTTAATGTCTCATCTTAAAACCCATTGATAATCTGTATTAAGTAATAAATACAGGAATCATAGCGATAAGTCCTCTAATGACAAGTATTATCTTCCATGTATTACTATGTATTTATTTCTATTATAATTTATGTGGCAGCAATTTCTTAATGAATAGACCCTATGTTTATTCTTGGTCCTACACAGATGAATTCTCTCAAATCAAATTAAGGTGCACATAAATATGAGAAAAACATCACAATAATTAAGAATTTCATTAAAATAACATTGTCCATACAATGAGAAACTACATAATGGAACCAAGTCCCATATTCATTACATGACCCTTGAATTTAAATGATGGCATGCCCTTAGTCAAAGGATCAACGATCATCAACTCAGCGTTGACATGCTCAATGACCACTTTCTTCTTTAACGCATTCCCTTATAGCTAAATACTTAATGTTGATGTGTTTATTTCAACTCCCACTTTTGTTGTTTTTAGCCATAAAAATAGCAACTGAATTGTCACAATATATTCTCAATGGCTTAGAAATAGAATCCATAATTCTAAGCCTAGAAATGAAACTCTTAAGTCATATACCATGTAAAGTAGCCTCAAAACAGGAGAAGAACTCAGCTTCCATAGTGGAAGTGGCAATCAAGGTCTACTTGGCACTCCTCCATGATACAGCTCCACCAGCCATCACAAAAATGTATCCTGATGTTGATTTGCATGAATCAACACATCCAACAAAGTCAAAGTCTGAGTAGCCAATTACTTCCAAATTGTCCGTCTGTCTATACATAAGCATGTAGTTTTTGGTTCCTTGAAGATACCTCATTACTTTCTTTGCAGCTCTCCAGTGGTCTAAACCTGGATCACTCTGATATCATCCCAACATGCCCACAACAAATGCAATGTCAGGTCTTGTGTAGACCTGAGCATACATTAGGCTTCCAACAACAGAAACATATGGAATGTTCTTCATTTGTTCCCTTTCAAAGTCGTTCTTCAGGCATTGGTTCAAATTGAACCTATCACCTTTCACAATGGGAGCTACACTTGGTGAACAATCCTTCATCTGAATTCTCTCTAAAATTTTATTAATATAGGTTTCCTGAGACAGACCCAAGATGCCTCAGAATCTGTCTCTATGGATCTTAATGCCAACGACATAAGATGCCTCACCCATATCCTTCATATCGAAATTTTGAGAGAGGAATTGTTTCACCTCATGCAGCAAACCCTTATCATTGGTTGCTAGCAAACTGTAATCCACATATAAAACAAGAAAACAAATTTTACTCTCATTGACTTTCAGGTATATACATTGATCCATAATGTTTTCTACAAAACCAAAAGAAGAAAGTACATTATGGAATTCCAAATACCATTGGTGGGATGCTTGTTTTAAACCATATAAGGATTTCTTGAGCTTGCAAACCAATTGCTCACCATCACTAGAGGGGAATCCTTCAGGTTGTTTCATGTAAACCTCCTCCTCTAGATCTCCATTGAGAAAAGTTGTTTTCACATCCATTTGTTGCAACTCCAAGTCAAATGGGCTACTAATGCCATAATAACACGCAAGGAATCTTTCTTAGATATAGGAGAGAAAGTCTCTGTGTAATCGATTCCTTCTTTCTGAGTGAATCCCTTAGCAACAAGTCTTGCCTTGTATCTCTCAATGTTGTCCAATGTGTCTTTCTTTGTCTTAAAGACCCATTTACATCCAATGGCTTTTGCACCATTAGGCAACTTAACAAGATCCCAAACTTCATTACTCTTTATAGAATTCATCTCTTCCTTCATGGCATCGTACCATAATTATGATTCTTTGCAACTCATGGCTTGTGAAAAGGACTCGGGATCATTTTTGGCTCCAATGTTGTAGTAAGATTCTTGCAGATACACAACATAATCATCAGGAATTGTTGATCTCTTTGGTCTAGTAAATATTCTTGATGTTGTACCATCATCTTCCTGAGAAGTATGTGGTTCAACTCGTTGTTCAAAAATTCTTGGCAACTCTTGAACTACCTGATCAACTAGAATGTCGTCAGCAGCTGAGGGAACTTCAACAATTGGTTGTTCAATACCTGTTTGTACTTGAGGGGTGATGTGAACAATAACCAATCTATCACTTGAGGTGGAAGGTTGAGATTCTGAATGATCCTTCTCAGAAACTATGTTCCTGGTTTGATTGCTCCCACTGATCAAGTCATTTTCAAGAAACTTTGCATTTCTTGATTCCACAATCCTAGTGCTGTGAGATGGACAATAAAATTTGTAACCTTTAGACCTTTCATCATATCCAATGAAATACCCACTAATGGTCGTTGGGTCCAGCTTCTTCTCTTGTGGATTATATATTCTCACTTCAGGCAAGCATCCCCAAACGTGCATATGTCGCAAAATCGGTTTCCAACCTTTCCATAATTCAAATGGCATTTTAGGAACAACCTTGGTTGGAACTCAGTTTAATATATACATTGTTTTCTTAAGTGCTTCAGTCCACAAGGATTTAGGAAGATTGGAGCTGCTAAGCATACTCTGCACCATGTCCAATAATATTTGGTTTCTTCTTTCTGCTACACCATTCTGGTCGGGTGAACCAAGCATGGTGTATTGGGCAACAATCCCATGATCTTGAAGAAATTTTGTGAATGGCCCAGGTGTTTGTCCATCTTCTGTGTATCTACCATAATATTCTCCACCTCTATCTGATCTCACGATCTTAATTTCCTTGCCACATTGTTTCTCTACTTCATCCTTAAATATCTTAAAGGTATCTAATGCTTCGTTCTTTTTATGAAGCATGTAGAGATACATATATCGTGAGTAATCATCTATAAAAGAGATGAAGTATCTCTAACCATGTGAGTCCGTGTCTGGACTACATATATCACTATGTATGATCTCTAATATGTCCGAACTCCTATTGGCACCTTTCTTTGACTTGTTGGCCTGCTTTCCCTTTATGCAGTCCACACAAGTCTCAAAATCAGTAAAATCCAGAGTATTAAGTACCCCTTCATTTACTAATCTTTTAATTCTTTCTATGGAGATATGACCTAATCTTTGGTGCCATAATTTAGAGGAATCTTCATTAATAACACATCTTTTAGTGCCAGTGTGAACATGCATTGAATCATAAGTGACTTTGTTCTGTAAATCAATGCAGTAAAGACCATTAGACAAAATACCATTCCCAACACAATCAGATTTATAAAATAAACTGAAGGATGTTTCTGAAAAGTTAAAGGAATATCCAAAATGTACAAGTCTTGAAACTGAAATCAAGTTTCTAGAAAAACTTAGAACATAAAAGGTCTTTCCTAATTCTAAAACAAAGCCACTACTTAAAGTTAAATAGCATGTTCCTATAGCTTCCACATGCGAGCCCATCTTGTTTCCTGATAAGATGCTTTTCTCACTTCCCACTGGCTTCCTTAGGTTTTGCAAACCCTGCAAGGAATTTGAAATGTGAATTGTTGATCCAGAATCAATCCACCAGGTGTTAATATTGACATTAGCCATATCATATTCATAGCAAACAAACGAGATTGGATTACCTTTGTCCACAAGCCATTTCTGAAATTTGGCACATTCCTTCTTCATGTGTCCCTTCTTTTTACAGAAGAAACACTTGAAATCCTTCTTGATATCTGCTTGGGGAAGTACTTTACCTTTCCATTTTTTATTGGCTTGAGATTTTCCCTTTCCACACGTTGCCAGCATTGCACTTTGTCCTAGTTCCATCACCAGTCTCTCTTCCTCTTGAATACACATGGTCATGAGTTCATTAATTGACCATTTATCCTTATGTGTGTTGTAGGATATTTTGAAAGGTCTGTATTGGTGCGGAAGGGTGTTCAGAATGTAGTGCACCAGGAAAGACTCCGATATTTCAACCTCGAGTTTCTTCAATTGAGTCACAGTGTCCCTCATTTGCATGATGTGCGCGTGCACACATTTCACACTGGTAATCCTCAGGGATGAGAACTTCATGATTAGGGTGCTTGCTAGTGCCTTGTCTAAAGTGACGAATTGATCATCAATGGCTTTCAGCAAGTCTCGGACCTATTCATGCTAATCAACGAAACCATGAATACCAGTTGAAATTTTAGTCTTAATGAACATCATGCTTAAATGATTAGATCGTTCCCATTGTTCATAAAGTGTGATGTTCGCTGCAGTGCTGGTATTAGTGAGTGTTGGTGGTTCATCTTTCCTAATAGCATAGTCTATGTCCATCCACCCCACATGAAGGAGAACTCTCTCCTTCCAGACCTTATAGTTATCTCCCTTAAGTTTAGGGATATCAGAATGAATTTCAGAGAAATTTACAGGTTGTACAACTGCATAAAATTAAAGATCACATGCTTATGTTATATTTGAGACCTAAAAATAAAATGTCATGCTTTACCAATGTAAACCATGCTTAAAATTGAATCTAATGACATAAAAATTGTCTATGGACTAAATTTTCAATTAAAGCAGATTCAATTATTCTTTATGATAGAATTTATCAAATTATTCACTTAATTCATAATTCTAAAGGGTATATTATGATTATAATTTGATATAAATTCTATCTTAGATTTGAACTTTATGATAAAACTATTAATTCATAATTCCTCTGATACCAAATGATAGCAAAATAATGATTCTATAATGCGGAATAAAACACTTAAAAGAATCAAAAACTTTAATGCCCAAGAAAAATACCTCCAACCATTGATGCTACTCACACTCCGACCACTTTCCTTCTTTGTTTTCTGCTCTTGAATGTTCGGGCTTCTTCTTTTGCAATGTGCAGGAGTACTCTTGTTTGATATTTTCAATATCAAACATGATTGATGTAAACAGTTCTTCTATCATATAACTTTTGTGAGGAGACGATCACTTGCCGAAATTGTTCATAAATACCATCCAGAAGTTCAGCAGCCGTTAATAATAACGAAGACAAAAGATGAGAAGAGCAATGCATCTCATCACCATTGGTTAGCAAATATACTAAAACCTTTATGGAAACTTGATTTATAGCTGCAGTTCTAAAATATATAATAAAACTCATTTTTACCGTTCATTGTACTTCTTCTATGAATGTAGTCCCGAGAAATATAAGCATTTAACATAGGGTGTAACAGAAATTCTCCTACAACTTTAAGGAATCTGAGCCAGTTCCGTGCATGTCTGTGGTCAAGAGTGAAAACTACAAAGCCCTTAAATTTACAAAAATTCACCCAAAACTCTCATCCATATGGAACTTCCAAGCTCTGCTCTCTCTATCTTGATGGTGCAATGCTAAAGGGGATTGAGTTAGTGAGCTTGGGACCAAACAGAAGTATATATAGCCAAGCTTCCATCAAGCTTTTGTTGGCTATGTGTCAAGTGTTCCACAGATCATGGTAGAGAACTGCAGAGGGAGAGGGAGTAATGGACCACTCCAGAAGCTCCCAACAATAAATTAATTAATTTTAGTTGATTTCCCATAATTTAAGGAAATAACTGTAGTTGGTTTCCATAATCTAAGGAAATGACTGCAGTTGGTTTCTAGAAATTACTGCAGTTGGTTTCTAGAAAGTCATTGGGAGAGGGAGCTTAACAAGAATTTCATCCTTAATGAATAGACGAACTCGATCGCTAATTATACACACTTAATCACCGAAGGAAATGAACTATCATCCCTGAGGATATATAAGACTTTGATCTTGTGTTAATTTTTTCTCAATCTTGATTCAAAACTCACCAACACATATGTCAGTCTAGCAACACGATACCACCAAGACAATGCTAATGATGCTTTATTTCAACAACTATGATTTCAAAACATAATTCATTTGAATCATCTCATATATCCATCACAACAAAAATAGATCGTCGCTTTGATTGGCGAACGAATGCATTGGAGCATATTTTGGGTAGGAGATTCCATGATGGTAATAAAAAATCATCACTCTATGTTTCGTTAACCCATGAAAGAATAAAGTGAAATGCCTTTTGGCCACGAGTGCCCATGGTTCCAAATCAAGAATCAATTCCTTGTTGAATTGAGGCTTTTGTGATCCATATTAAATTTAAGAGAAAAAGTTTTCGGCGTAAATCACATGATAATACGTTTGTCGACGCATTTCAAACCAACAAGTGTGGTTCATCGTCAGGACAAGTTGAAGAATCAGATCATGGCTACATATTAAATAGGGAGAGCAGAGCTTCCAACGGCTAGGTTTGACTGAAAAATGGCTATATTAGATTGGACAGGACAAACAACTATAATTGACCCAGAAACGGCTAGATTTGACAATTCAAATTGTTTAATTATAATAATACTCATCATGTTTTATTTTAAGTAAGAAGTAACCAAATTTGAGTCAAAAGTACTAAATCTAGGGAATATGATAATGAGTAAATCGTTAACGTGTATTATTAGTTTTTGAATAATTTTAATATTATATTATTATAATAGTATTATTCTTATTATTAATGGCTTGGGTAACTATTTAATATAAATTAATTAGTAAAACACTAATAGATATAGGGAAATTAGTGAGTACACGGATTTAATATTAACTAGAATAATATTAATTATTATCAAATTAATTATTATTAGTTATAGTGTTATTCCTATATTAATAGATCTAAGGATATTAGTAATTGTAAGGATTTAAAATAAAATAATATTAATTATTATTATATTATTTATTAATAATATAATAAATGTTATAATAATAGTATTATTATTAATGGTTTGGGTAGCTAATTAATTTAAATATCTTAGTAAAGCTATCTAATGGGAACATAAAATATCTTATACTAGATAATTTAACCCCTTTAGACAGTTATGAAAAGGACCATCTCCTAAATATAAGGAAAAGAAATTGAGGGAGATTAAAAATTAAAGATTTAAGGATAAAGAAAGCAGGTTAAAGGATAATAAAGGGAAAATTATAGAATTCTAGAACAAGTCATTAATAGAGGGAGGGGAAGAAACTACTAGGAAGAGAGGGCAAGGATCGAGCAACTACTGATCTTCCAACCGTCATCTCTATTGAGATTGCTTGGCCTTATTTCAATCTCAAGGGCTTCCCTAAATTTACGGTGATGGAATTGCACAACCTTAGCAATAACCTCGGCCTCCTCAATACAAACATGATGTTTGGTTTTCTTCGCATGCTCCACTAGTGCGGAAGACTTGGTTCTCCCATATTTTAGGTCAGTTGCGTGCTCATTAATCCTTTGATTAATAGAGCATCCAACCTCACCAATGTAGGGGGTCCCATAGGAAGAAGGAATAATATAGACACCCTTCATGTCCTTAGGGTCGACAAGATCCTTCACAAATGAGAGGGATTTACGAATGGTGTTAAGGGGTCTAAAGGTCGAGGGAACATTATGCTTCTTAAGAATCCTAACAATCCTATCAGTGGTCCCTTGGACATAAGGTAGATGGACCCCTGAGACTCTATCTTTCGGTTCTTTTTTAACTACTGCATTTTTGGAGGCTTTAACGAAAACCTTCTGACCAAGGTGTCTACTATAAGCGTTCTCACCAAAGACATTAAGGAGATGGGATTTCTCTTTATCGAAGCCCTTTTCATCATAGATCCTTAGGTCACGTGTAGCAAGGGTGTTGAGAACACCCAACTTTTGAGCTGGGAAATGATGGGAATTTGCATGACGATACTGCTCAGTATGTGTTTTCTTCCGAAACACTTGGTGGGAGAGGGAACCGTCAATATTCTTTGAAATAAGAATATCAAGGAAAGGGAGGCAACCATCTACTTCTTGTTCCATGGTGAACTTAATGGTGGAGGATTGACTGTTGAGATGATTGAAGAAGAGATCTAACTCTTCTTGTCCATGAGACCAGGTGACATTAGTGTCATCTACATATCTTTTCCAGTGTTTCGGTAGGAGATGGGCTAAGGCCAAAGCCTTGGATTCAAAATCTTCCATAAAAAGATTAGCAATAACAGGGGACAGGGGTGAGCCCATGGCAACACCACATGTCTGTTCAATTTTGAGAATTTATTTTTTTATGATGTATTCGCGTAGATGATATCATAGATTTATGAGAGGAAAGTGGACAAGAAATTTATAAAAGGAAAAAGAATGTGATTCTAGTTTGAGATTTATAAAAGGAAAAAGAATGTTACTCTAGTTTGTGGAAAGTGGACAAGAGATTTATAAAAAGAAAAAGAATGTTACTCTACTATGTGGGTGTGCTAATTTGTAGGTGTCAAATTTTGTGTTATATCCTCTTTTATTTGTTTGTGATTATTTTATTTGTTTGTGATTAAGTCGATAATTTTTGGTAATTATTAATATTTAATGTGATTTCAAAATTTATTTTGTTTTTAATTTTTATACATAACCATAATTGAAAATTATTTTTACATATTTATATAGATAATACCATAGATTTATGAGAGCAAGGTAGGCATGGACGATATCATATATTTATAAAAGGAAAGACAATGTTACTCTAATTAGTAGGTGTGGAATTTTGTGATAATTTTGATAGAAAAAGGTAATGCATAATTTTTTTTTGGGAAAGAGGATTTAGATTCAAATATGTTTTTTTCTGTCCATGGTTAAGTTGATAATTTTTGGTACTTGTTAATATTTAATGTGATTTCAAAATTTACTTTGTTTCTAATCTCTACACATAATAATAAATTGAGAATTATTTTTATGTATTCATGCAGATAATAGCATAGATTTATGAGGGAATTTGATAGGGACGATATTGTAGAATTTTTCTACAGATTAGCTAGCTCTGATACCATGTAGAATTTTTCTACAAATTAGCTAGCTCTGATACCATGTAGAAGTTTTTCTACAAATCAGCGAGCTCTGATACCATGTAGAAATTCCCACTGTAGATCACCTGGTAATGCAATGTACTAAAGAAAAACACTTGATCTATTTCTACAAACAATTTAGCGGAAGCTTAATCAACCATGAGCAACATTAATAAGAACACATATCACTGATAAGAAGGAATCAATCGCACATAACATAGAAGAATTTACCCGAGGAAAGCACCTGCCTAAAACCCCATCTTTGTATTATCATACAAGTGGAAATATAGTCTGGATTACACAAAGCCTTAGCTCGGAATCTATCCAGCTCTCAGTACAATCCCTCTGCTGCTCATAGACAGTGAAAGGCTTCTCACAAACTTTCTCCTCTGCCCTCCAAGCCTCCTATTTCTTTGTGCAGTTTCCTTGGGGTCCAGTGCTGCCACCTGTGTGAATTGGCCACTTCTCACACTCACTAACCTCTGATCTAACTGCACTTCTCACACTTACTAACCTCTGATCTAACTACACAAACATGAAGGAGATAAATCCTCATCATGGATGAGCTTCCTTTATAGGAAAATATTCATCCAACTGATAGTACATTGTCCCTTCTCTGGTCTCAACTAGGTCTCTTTCTGAACTGACATGCATGAGTTATTTAAGCTATAATATTCAGTTATCTGAAAATACTAGTTGTTACATGCATGCAAGCATTAGCAAACTGAATCTCATTAATTTAACTACTTGTTAAATTAATCTAACTAGACTTGACTTAGTTAACTGAGCCAACTAATTACAACTCATCCTTATCTCTTTAACTGATGGATAAATTCCACAATTAATAGATAAATTGTTGCATGTCCTCACATAGACTTCAAGTTTGATTTTCCTTAACTAATTAACTCAAACTAAATTAATTAATTAATTTACAAACTACTGTTAATATCAAATTCGAATTTTACTTCCTATTTCTAGTCCAGGGACTGACTAAAATAGGAATCCACACTGCACTGCTAAAAATAGAACTTCTATTTTTAGCACTTCCATTTTTCATTCCCTGTTGCCCAATCCAACACTGGTACCCAAATTGCTATTTTTAGCAATTTCTTGTTGCCAATTTTCAACACTCCCTTTCAACAAGAAAGGCTTCCTCTCGAATCCAATCCTGTAACTTTAGAATGTTCTGCATGCAACACTTCTACCAAGTGTGGTTGCTCTAGCAACTCTCGGAACAAAAAAACTCCCAACTGACCTCTCTGTTGGGCTAGAAACATACTCTGATGTAGAAGCTCTACCTGCTACTGACAAGTGCTCCCTCTCTAACCTCTACGCTACTACAACATCTCCTTGCATCTCGCACTGTTGCACCCTTCTCTGTGCTACCCTGCACTGTGCAACACACTTGTGCCTCTCACATTGTTGCAGCCAGCATGCTCTGCGTTGTCCTGGGATTCCCTACATTGTAGCTCTCTCTACCGCTCCATTCGCATTTGTCTCTACCCAATCAGTCAGTTCCTGCTACTCCTCATCAGGGCTCTTGTAGTAAAGTCGAATCAAAGAGGTTGGGTACCTCAAGGATCCTGTCCCTATTCCAGCCTTCTTGGGACGATCACTCCACATCCCCCCACCTCCTACCTGGAGGTATGGATGTATGTGATCCCTCTGCCCACCTGGCTCAAAATTTCCCCCCACTGGAGGTCTCTGCATGAGTGGATGCCTCCACTTTGTCTCCTCTCAGCTTCCCCAGTTGTGGCTGCTCCACAACCTCCTGAAGTTGCTTCACCAATTGTGGCTGCTCCACAATTGTTTGAGACTTCTTCTGGCGTTGCATGTTGAAAGGTAATTTACTCTCTCTCTCAACCACAAAGTATCTAACCTTTGCGTAGCTCCTCAAGGTTTTGCATGCATCTTGTACCTCAAGTGCATACAGGTTCTTAGCTAGCACACCAATATGTTTCATATTTCCCACCATCACGAAATTTTCTAGCAAAAGAGCTGATTTTAAATTAGCGATATCTCCTTCATCCGAACTCCGATTCAGCCGATTTGTTTTTTGATTTTGGGTATTTTTCCACAAGGAATCAAAATTTGCTATTTGTTTCTGAAAATTTTGTACATAAATTTTCAGATCTGCTCTGCAAACTCTTGGCCCAAAACTCAAAAAACTTTGAAATCTCCTCTTAGTATACTGTTATTCCTTGATCACCTGTGCTCTAATACCATGTAGAATTTTTCTACAGATCAGCTAGCTCTAATACCATGTAGAATTTTTCTACAAATCAGCTAGCTCTGATACCATGTAGAACTTTTTCTACAAATCAGCGAGCTCTGATACCATGTAGAAATTCCCACTGTAGATCACCTGGTAATGTAATGCACTAAAGCAAAACGCTTGATCTACTTCTACAAACAATTTAACGGAAGGTTAATCACCCATGAGCAACTTCAATAAGAACTCATATAACTGATAAGAAGGAATCAATCACACATAACATAGAATAATTTACCCAGGGAAAGCACCTGCCTAAAACCCCATCTCTGTATTATCATACAAGTGGAAATATAGTCCAGATTACACAAAGCCTTAGCTCGGAAGCTATCTAGCTCTTAGTACAATCCCTCTGCTGCTCATAGACAGTCAAAGGCTTCTCACAAACCTTCTCCTCTGCCATCCAAGCCTCCTATTTCCTTGTGCAGTTTCCTTGGGGTCCAGTGCTACCACCTATGTGAATTGGCCTCTTCACACACTCACTAACCTCTGATCTAACTGCACAAACTTGAAGGAGATAAATCCTCATCATGGATGAGGTTCCTTTATAGGAAAAATATTCATCCAACTGATAGTACATTGTCCCTTCTCTGATCTCAACTGGGTCTCTGTCTGAACTGACATGCATGAGTTATTTAAGTTATAATATTCAATTATTTGAAAATACCAATTGTTAAATGCATGCAAGCATTAACAAACTTAATCTCATTAATTTAACAACTTGTTAAATTAATCTAACTGGACTTGACTCAGTTAACCGAGCCAACTAATTACAACTCATCCTTATCTCTTTAACTGATGGATAAATTCCTCAATTAATAGATAAATTGTTGCATGTCCTCACATAGACTTCAAGTTTGATTTTCCTTAACTAATTAACTCAAATTGAATTAATTAATTAATTTACAAACTGTTGTTAATATCAAATTTGAATTTTACTTCCTATTTATATTCCAAGGACTGACTAAAATAGGAATCCACACTGCACTGCTAAAAATAGAACTTCTATTTTTAACACTTCCATTTTTCATTCCATGTTGCCCAATCCAGCACTGGTACCCAAATTGCTATTTTTAGCACTTCTATTTTTAGCAATTTTTTGTTGCCAATTTTCAACAGATATCATATATTTACAAAAGGAAAGAGAATGTTACTCTAGGGTGTAGGTGTGAAATTTTGTGATGTTTTTGATAGAAAAAGGTAAATGTATAACTATTTATTTATTTATTTATTTATTTTTTTGGGAAGAGGATTTAGATTCAAATATGTTTTTTTGGTCCATAGTTATTTCGAAGTCATAGAAGATGGAATAGGGGTTGTATTATTATATGAACTTAAAGGATGTAAGATTTCCACATTTTTAGTTGTTTCCTCGAGAGGCGCTCTATAGCTCACGATTGGGTAGATCTTACATGAAAACGTAAACATGCATTTTTAATCTAATATTGGCCCTATTTAAAAATCAACCTAATTATTAGTATGTATAAACACAATATAAATTTAAAATATAAAGAGGTTTATGAACACTCAAAAAAATATGTATGGTAAATAAATAAAAATTTAAATAAACTAGAGGTATGGTAAATAGATAAAACTTTTTTTATATTTACTCCATCACTATGTGATGTTTTAACGAGTCTAGTGAAGGTGAAACTCGGTCTTGTCTAGATGGACAAGTTTGTGGCTATTTGATGTTTTAACAAGTTTAACGTCAAAGATAACTCGGTCCTTTTCATGTTTAGAGAGTTTGAAAAGTGACAAAAAGAAAACTCCACAAGTTCTTTTTCGTAGATTTGTCCCTCAAGCCCGAAAAAGCATAAAATAATACGAGAGAGAACCTATTGACCATGTTCGATCAACGTATTCATTTTTCGTAGTTAATCTATCTCAGCCCAAAAAAGGGTTAAACTTATACTGAGTAGATGTCGTTTCCAATCCATTAACGATTTGAAAAGGACAAGCGCTCGACAATCTTTTCATGTTTAGAGAGTCTGAAAAGAGCTTAAAGAGGACTCCAAGGGGGTTCCTTTTTCGTTATTTTAACAGACCTCGAAAAAGAGATAAAAGTATGCTCTGTGGTCAAAGGTACAACTTACAATCGAGCACATCAAATTTTGTAAGTCAGCTATAAAACCTCCTCAAAACACCACCAAAGGGATTAAAAATACTTGTTTCATAGTTAAAAAGAGGCAACTACTAATGTTTACTCGATTAATGAACATGAAATAAACATAAAACAAGTTTTTACCATGACATTTTTACCATTTGAGACTTACCATTCAATTTTGTGCTCTGGCTAGTTTTTTACCTCGAACTTCATGTTTGGTCAATTTAGTGTGTCCTAAATTGCTCTATAAATTGTCAATCTGGGAGTTGTAAACTGCTGAAGTGAAGTGCACTATATATGCAAGATAACCGATTTCTTACTTCTTTGTCGTTTTTTATTTTTTTGTTTGTTTTTGGGTTTATCTTCTTGTTGATTCCCTAATGTGAGATGGCAATTCTAAAAATCAAGTATGGATATAAGTATTCAAGGCAATGGTGACCTTTAAAATAATTTCCAAACTTTAAAGTTTTCAAACTTGCAATGATGAAATCAATTACTAAGAGAAAATAAAAATGTACCTAAATTCTAATTAAACCAAACAGTGAACTAGTGACTATGAAACCCAGTATTCTTGTTGCTGTATAAAAAGAAAATTAAACTCAAAGCAATTCAGAAACTGTAAGCAAAGTAAACTAAATCATATTACATCAACTCATATTCTGACTCCTCACCATTCGACTCGCTCTGGCTATAGGAGGTAATCATAAACAAATTGAGTAATATGATATCTAAATTGCATAAAATGAAACTAAGATCAAACTACGCATTCATACTCCAATCCCTCACCATTCGACTCGCTCTGGCTATAGGAGGTAACTGAAAATGACATGAGCAATCTAATCACTAACTTGCAAAAACAAATAAACTAATATCAAACTATACATTCATACTTCAATCCCTCACCATTCGACTCGCTCTGGATATAGGAGGTAATTGAAAATGGCATGAATAGCCTAATATCTATCTTGCAGAAAAGTAAATGAACAAAACAAAACTGAAAGAAATAAACAACGTTGGAATTAGAACTAAGAAAACAAATCAACAGAAGGACAAGATAATTCCATCATGTCATTAGTCATCAAAAAGCTATGTGAACTTGCTCGAGCTATCTATTAGAACCTGAAATAAAAACATTGATCAGTTGACAATCATTAGAAAGCATAAAAGAAACTATGGACAGCAATCAACATGAATACCATGAGTAGTGTATTATATACAAGCAAACAATTATGGCATCAGGAACGTAAATGAAGAAAACATGAAACTATACAATAACTATAGAACCTTGGTGTACAGGGGACCTCTGCAACCTTGGCCAATTAGAAATCAATCACGGATTGAACTTAAAAACAATGTCTTCTCATATATTAAAATGCAGTCATAACATAAGGATTAAATCATGGCACAGTGGCTCGTAAAACAGTCAAAATTACATACCAAAAACTAGTTTATATGCATATGAGGATGCTTTATTTATAACAAGAAATGACATAACTAATTCCTAAGATCTGCGCTGGTAAACAAACACGTAAATGACCACGTCCGGAAATCTAGCAGTATGGTAGCCATGGAAATTAAATCCAAGGAGGGTGGCTGTTAGATTTGGTTCACGAAGTAGTCCACAGGTGTTGGGACGCCTCCTGGGATTTGGGAACTTGCCACGCAATTCTCCTTGTGATGAAAAACAAAGTCCTGCCACCATAAAACTCTTTAGGTTGACCACCGCTTGACTGGCTTTGACCATGGTCTTTTGTGAGTGATTCGGCTGAACCAAGGGGACACGTTCCATGTCCACATTATTTGCAGCTTGCCCATGTGGCCGGGTTCTCCAGTAGACACTTGTAACATAGATTTCAACAAAAAGGTTGCGGAAAGTGACAAGATTCCGCAGCTGACTGAGCAAAATTCTAAATCAAACAGTAGTCACAAGACATAGTTAGGAAACCATTTTATATTCTCTTTTTAAACTAATATGCAATGATTTGATAGCTTGGAGGTTTAGGTAACTGGAAAAAAAGGCTAAAAGGTGTATAGGGAAGATGCAAGTTTGAGACTCAACATACCCCCACTATGAAGGTGTTGCATGTCCTCATGCAACCAAAATTTTAGTCATCCCCCTTTAATCTATGTATTCTGAAGCCTCTGCTAGTACATCCAGTCCTCTTTTCTTCTTTCTTGGTGCTACCACCATCCTGGGTTTCCTTATCAAACATCTGAATTTGAGATTGATTAATTCCCTGCTCAACTTTCTGCACTTTTTCTTTAATTTCTTGTTCTTTTTCTGTCATAGTCCCATATGTAGCATAGTATTATCATGAATGATATTGTCCACTTTTCTTTGCTCCTTTAATGCTTCATTTTCTTGTTTAATGTGCCTGTTTAAAACCTCCAGTTCAAACACTTCTTGTTTCAAGGATTAGACTTGTGCATCTTGTGTTATGTGAGGCAAAGTGGATGATGTGCTCGGGCCTGCAGCCGTATTCTCTAAGGATTCGAGGTAATCATACACCTCTTGCTGTCTTGGATCTATTTCGGGTGTTTTCCTTGGGCTAGCTTCAAAGTCTTGTTGAGGAGGAGGATTGTCTTCTAATTATGGCCGAGAAGGACTTACATCAACATCTGGAGGACTGGTTCCAATATTTGGCAGAGGATGAGGTGGACTACGGCCAGCTGGAGGTTTCTCGGGTGTTTCCCCACCCAAGTCGATGAAGTAGGGTCCTTTTACTTGTGTTTTCCTCCACTTTCCTCTAAGTCTGCTGCTTCTTCTTAAGTACTGTGGGCTAGTACTCTCTTCTTCCATGCTTTGTTTTCCTTTTTCTTTCTTCTTAGCTGTGGCAGATTTCTTTCCAAGATGCACTAGTCTCTTAGATAACACTTGATATTCTTCCTCTACAGATGACTCTGGTGATTGGTAAACATCTTCTATGTTCCTTTTTCCCTTCAATTTTCTCTGTTTTATGTCCTTAGTTCTTTCCTCCTCCTCTTTTTGACCAATTTCTTTAGTTTTGCCAATAGGAGAGTCTTGGATTATGGCACTTTTTCCTTTTCTCCTACTCCTTCTTGGTGCCTTTGGTGTACTGCTTTCAGGTGCCTCAGATGGCTCTTGAAAGTAGTTTCTTACTAGAAACCATTCCCAAGTATCTTTGTTTTTCTTCAATTGATCTTCAATTAGAATCTTCACGAGTCCATGATGATATAAATGAGGTTCTATGTCCCCTATGTTCTTTTGGACTATGGTGGTCATCTTTTTCAAACTCAGCAATAAGAAATATGGCAGATTAAGGGTTTGGTTGTCTAAGAAGTTCATCAATAGCCTAGTATGATACATGTACATTGCCCCAAATCGGCCTTCACAAGTGATAAACTTTTGAATGATTAACAGTAAACTGGCCCATTCTTATTTTAATGCATGAACAGGAATTCCTTTTGTGAATACAGTAACGTCCATACCTGGATTACGTAATATAATTATCCATGCCTACTCGTCCAAACTTTTGTTTTTAAACCAACGCTCACCTTCCAGGGGAAAGTCTACAGTAGTTGCGATTGAGGCTTCAGTGACTGTGAACTTAAGGTCTCCTCTCTCCACCACCTGGTCATTGAAAGACCTTGCAAAGGCTTTTGTTACTTCCTTATTGTGGCCCTTAAATTTCTGAATGAAACGGAGCCATTTAGCCTTCTTCAGCAAATCTTTAACTTGAGGGTATCCTTCTAAGAACTTAGGCCCTTCCGGCTCTGCCCTCAGTAACCATCCCATCCTTTCCTCTGTTTGAAATTCAACTGAAATTCAACTGCGTGTGAGGGTTTAACAGAGGTAAGATGGCTAGGTTGCAGGGTTTATGGAAGAACAATGGCTGAAGATGGAAGATGGATACGGGTAACGGGAGTGTTCAGGAGCTGTGAGCGGAAACAGGGGATGAGTAGCCGAGATGAGTTCACAAAATGGAGTGGAGATGTATGGGAATGAGGTGTGGCTTTGACAAAATGGTAGGGTAGTGAAGTGGAGTCAGAAATTTTGAACTGAACGGCTGCATAAAAGACGTTACACATTGATGAAATGGCTGCGCAGAGTACGGTGGAGAGGAGCCATAATTAAATGGGTCACATCTCATGAGTACAAGTGGAGTGTGAAAGTGCAGTCATCTACGAGTTAAACCCGAAAATTAATCATGAGACCGTTTAGGGAGTAAATGCATGGTTCATGGAGTAAGGTCGTGGAATGGTAATGGAGCTATTGTGGTAATCATTGCATATAGTGAGCTTTAAGGTTTAATAACTATGCAAAATTGTGCCTTTGATTGCTATTTGAAAGAAATTTTTGCTCATACCTCGGAATCCTTGTCATTTGTTGTCCATTAGCCCTTAATCAATTGCTCCTTATTGATGTCTGTAGATGCTCCATGTACATGTCTTCATAGCATATGCTTAGTCATACTTGCATTTTCATGATTATTGCACTAACATCTTGACTATAAATTTGAAAAACAGAGTGGTGGCTGCGGAAACTGTTTTGAGCTGCGGAAACTGGCACAACAACCACTTGGCTGAATAGAGATAGTTAGATAATAACTATCTGAATGGAAATGGTCATGAAAAAGACTTTTATTGATGAAATGGATGAAATGGAGTGAGATGAAGTTGAATGGAGTGAAGTGGAAATGAAGTGAAGTGGAAATGAGAAAGAAAGAGGGATTTTTTTTTTTGGAAAATATAGCTTCAGGTGTTCCTGATTTTCACTCTACATTTTCTGTATAAGACTGCCAATCAATGATTGGTTTTCAGGCTTATACATTTTTTTTTTTTTTTTTTTAACAGAAAAGAACAAAGGCTAGGTTGGTGGGGAAGAAGGATTCTTCTTCACTAGCCTTATTGCAAAATTCTCTTGAAACATTTTGACAAATTTCTCTTTTGAGAGTGGCTTATGATAAATCTTTAATCTGTGGCCATTCACAATAAGAGGAGTTTGAAATTCATCAATGGTCTTGATTCTTACCGCTCCATTGCTAAAGACTTTGTCGGTCTCATATGGCCCAAGCCAATGGTTTTGAAATTTACCTTTGAAGTCTTTAAACTTGGAATCAAATAGTAATGCCCAATCTCCCTCTTGAAACTTTTTCTCTTTGATATATCTGTCATGCCACTTAGCTTTTTGATGTTGAACTAGATCAGTTCTTAGGATTGCTTCTTGTCTTATCTCATTTAGCTCATTCAACTGCTCCATTCTATGCTTTTGGGCTTCTGATAGATCCATCCCTAACTGAATTGCCATCTTGAAAGTTTTGACTTGAAACTCAATGGGGAGCAGGACTTCTTTCCCATAAACAAGTTCATAGGGAGAATGTCGTGTTGTATTCCTCCATGTAGTTATGTAGGCCCATAAGGCTTCAGGAAGCCTTTCAGCCCAATCTCTTCTATGTAGATGAACAGTTTTGGTGATGATGCTTTCAATAACTTTATTTGTAGACTCCACTTGGCCATTTGCTTGCGAATGGTAAGGAGTAGATTTTATGTGCTTGATTTTGTATTCTTCCATCAGCTTCTCCATCATGTTGGATGTAAATTGACTTCCCTGATCTGTCACAATTTTTCTTGGGACACCAAAGCGAGTAAAAACATCCTCATAAAGAAAACTAACAACTAAATTTTCAGTAGCAGAAAGTAATGCTTTGGCTTCTACCCATTTAGTGACATAATCAGTGCATACCAATATATACTTCTTTTGCTTAGATGGTGGATTAATGGGTCCAATGAAATCTAAAGCCCATTTTTCAAAGGGTTCGATGAGTACCTGTGGTTGTAATGGAATTTCATTTGAAAGAGTCGGTTTTCCTACTCTTTGGCAGCTATCACACCTTTTGACATATTCTTTTGTATCCTTGAAGAGGAAATGCCAATAATATCCTAAAGAAAGGATTTTATAGGCCGTCCTTTTGTCAGAAAAGTGTCCACCGCATGGTTCATCATGACATGCCTTGAGGATGTCAGGCATTTCATCTTCCCGAACACATCTTCTGATCACACAATCTGACCCTGTTTTAAACAATTCGTTAGAAATCCATGAGTATTTTGAACTCTCCTGAATAATTTTTATTTTTTCACTAGGAAATAGATGTGGAGGTAGTTTCCCTATAACCAAATAATTAGCAATATCAACATACCAAGGAGTCTTAGTAGTTACTACAAATAAATATTCATCTGGAAACTTATCCTCTATAGAAGAATCTTCTTTAGTATTTTGGATCCTAGACAAGAAATCAGCTACTGTAGTTTGTTTTCCTGGTTTATCCAACACAATAATATTGAATTCCTGTAAAAGTAAGAGCCATCTTGTAACTCTGCCATTAGTAACGGGTTTGTTCATTAGATATCTAATCGCAGAATGATTAGTATGGACAAAAGTTTCATAGCCTGTTATATAATGTCTAAACTTATTGATTGCATGAACAACAACTAAGAACTCTTTTTCTGTCACAATATAGTTCAACTCAGTGGGAGTCAAATTTTTACTGGTATAGTAAATGGCATAAGGAGCTAAATCCTTTTGACCCAACACAGCTCTTAGAGCTTTATCTGAAGCATTTGTAGAAATATGGAAAGGAAGTTTCCAATTTGGCCCTCTCAAAATGGGTGCTTCAGATATTCTTGTTTTCAAAGTTTCAAATGTTGACAACAGATCCATTTGAATTCACAGTCTTTGTAAGCAATTGAAAGTGGAAATGCTATTTTGGTGAAGTTTCTATAAATCTTCTATAGTATCCAGTAAATCCCAGAAAACTTCTAACATCTTTTTGACAATTTGGAATAGGCAACTTGGAGATGACTTCAATTTTTGATCTATCAACTTTAATCCCATCCCCTGAAATATGATGGCCTAAAACAATCCCTTCAGTAAACATCATAAAGCATTTTTCACGACTCAATGAAAGGTTTGTTTCTTTACATCTTATAAGGACTTTTTCCAAATTCTCTAATGCCTCTTCAAATGAATCATCATAAATTGTAAAATCATCCATATAGATCTCTACACAATCATGGATTAGATCATAAAAGATTCCTAGTACTGCCCTTTGAAATGTTGCGGGTGCATTACATAATCCAAAAGGAAGCACTCGATAAGCAAAAGTTCCCCATGGACAGGTAAATGTGGTCTTATCTTGATCTTCAGGTGCCACCTAAATTTGATTATAGCCACTAAAACCATCCAAAAATGAAAAATACTTTTTGCCTGCTAGAGTATCTAATACCTGATCGATAAAGGGTAAAGGAAAGTGATACTTCAAAGTTGTTTTATTCAATTCCTTGTAATCAATGCATGCCCTCCATTTACCATTCTTTTTAGGTACTATAACCAAAGGAGAAACCCATCGACTATCTGAAATTGGATAAATGAAGTTTACATTGAGTAGTTTTTGGAGCTATTTTTTCACTATCTCCCTAAGGTTTGGATTCATCCTTCTCTGAGGTTGTCTGATTGGTCTACTGTTTTCCTCGATGTAGAT
>APFE031099896.1:47013-78224 GCA_000404065.3 Pinus taeda
AGGTATCTATCCAAAAATGTTTGTTTCATATCATTCCAAGTCCTAATAGATTGAGTGACTAATCCCATGAACCATTTTAGAGCAGCTCCCTTCAATGTTGAAGGAAACAATTTGAGTTTTTGAGAGTCTTCCATATAATCATAAGTTTGGCGCATGACTTCAAATTCAAATAGAAATGTTTCAGGATCCTCACTTCGCAACCCATAAAAGTTTGGGAGGACAGATGGTGAGATGTTTTTCATTGTTGTTCGAGATTCCTAATCAACTATAGGAAATCCAAATGAGTTATCTCCATCCCATTTCCCCCGTTGTTACCTCTACCTCCTCCATTCTTTCCTCCTCCTCTACCTCTACCTCTACCTCTACCTCCTCCAAATCTGTTTACTACTTCCTCCGTCATGATATTTTCCTCAGAGATTTCAGAGTCCCCTGGTTCTTCTACTAATGGCGAATGAGGAGGAATTTCTCCCTCTTCTTCTTCAGGTGATTCTACTTCATCGATTACAATGTGTTTTCTTGTAGAAGTAAAGAAAGGGTCTTTTCCTAACTCAGATTCGGTGGATAGTGTGGGAGAGTCTCCTAATTCAACTACTGCCTCTTGAATTCCAAGAATCCTAAGGTTAGGAGTGTGAGTTGGAGATGATGGAGGTGTCTCTTGTCTATACCTTGAAGTAGATGGAGTTGTAAAAATCAAACTCTTGGCCCTAGCTATAAATCTTCCCCTAGAATCTCTTGCTTTATGCATGTCATTTTTTATTTTTCTTCAAGTCGGGCTAATAATTCTCTTTCTGATCTTCCAGATCACTCTAGGTGCAAGGAGAGAGCATACTCAAGAAATTACTGAACCAATAACTCTCTTTTCTGATCCTCCAGGTCACATTAGGTGCAAGAGGAGAGCATACTTTGAGAAGTCATCAATTTTTACCTTTCTTGAAATTTTCTTGGTTTTTTTTTTTTAAGAAATTGGCTACCTAGTTTCACTTCCCCGGCAACGGCGCCAAAATGTTTGGTCAATTTAGTGTGTCCTAAATTGCTATATAAATTATCAATTCGGAAGTCGTAAATTGTTGATGTGAAGTGAACTATATATGCAAGATAACTGATTTCTTATTTCTTTGTCGTTTTTTATTTTTTTGTTTGTTTTTGGGTTTATCTTCTTGTTGATTCCCTAATGTGAGATGGCAATTCTAAAAATCAAGTATGGATATAAGTATTCAAGGCAATGGTGACCTTTAAAATAATTTCCAAACTTTAAAGTTTTCAAAAAGGTTTTCAAACTTGCAATGATGAAATCAATTACTAAGAGAAAATAAAAATGTACCTAAATTCTAATTAAACCAAACAGTGAACTAGTGACTATGAAACCCAGTATCCTTGCTGCTGTATAAAAAGAAAACTGAACTCAAAGCAATTCAAAAAATGTAAGCAAAGTAAACTAAATCATATTACATAAACTCATATTCTGACTCCTCACCATTCGACTCGCTCTAGCTATAGGAGGTAAGCATAAACAAATCGAGTAATCTGATATCTAAATTGCATAAAATGAAACTAAGATCAAGCTACGCATTCATACTTCAATCCCTCACCATTCGACTCGCTCTGGCTATAGGAGGTAACTGAAATTGACATGAGTAATCTAATCACTAACTTGCAAAAACAAATAAACTAATATCAAACTATACATTCATACTTCAATCCCTCACCATTCGACTTGTTCTGGCTATAGGAGGTCACTGAAAATGACATGAATAGCCTAATATCTATCTTGCAGAAAAGTAAATGAACAAAACAAAACTGAAAGAAATAAACAGTGCTGGAATTAGAACTAAGAAATCAAATTAGCAGAAGGACAAGATAATTCCATCATGTCATTAGTCATCAAAAAGCTATGTGCACTTGCCCGGGCTACTATTAGAACCTGAAATAAAAACACTGATTAGTTGACAGTCATTAGAAAGCATAAAAGAAACTATGGACAGTAATCAACAT
Organism: Pinus taeda; assembly: GCA_000404065.3. NCBI lineage: Eukaryota > Viridiplantae > Streptophyta > Pinopsida > Pinales > Pinaceae > Pinus > Pinus taeda. Next base: position 49,006 of record APFE031099896.1, read on the forward strand.
GAATACCATGAGCAGTGTGTTATATACAAGCAAACAATTATGGCATCAGGAACGTAAATGAATAAAACATGAAACTATACAATAACTACAGAACCTTGGTGTACAGGGGCCCTCTGCAACCTCGGCCAATCAGAAATCAATCATGGATTGAACTTAAAAACAGTGTCTTCTCATATATTGAAATGCAGTCATAACATAAGGATTAAGTCACGGCATAATGGCTCGTAAAATAGTCAAAATTACATACCAAAAACTAGTTTATATGAATACGAGGATGCTTTATTTATAATAGGAAATGACATAACTAATTCCTAAGATCTGCACTGGTAAACAGACACGTAAATGACCACGTCTGGAAATCTAGCAGTATGGTAGCCGTGGAAATTAAATCCAAGGAGGGTGGCTGTTAGATTTGGTTCATGGAACAGTCCACAAGTGTTGGCACACCTCCTGGGATTTGGGAACTTGCCATGCAATTCTCCTTGTGATGAAAAACAGAGTCCTGCCACTGTAAAACTCTTTAGGTTGACCACCGCTTGACTGGCTTTGACCATGGTCTTCTGTGAGTGATTCGGCTGAACTAAGGGGACACGTTCCATGTCCACATTATTTGCAGCTTGCCCATGTGGTCGGATTCTCCAGTAGACACCTGTAACATAGACTTCAACAAAAAGGTTACGGAAAGTTGAGCTGGCTATGGAAAGTGACAAGATTCCGCAGCTGACTGAGCAAAAATATAAATCAAACAACAGTCATAAGACATAGTTAGGAAACCTTTTTATATGCTCTTTTTAAACTAATATGAAATGATTTGATAACTTGGAGGTTCAGGTAACTGGAAAAAAAAGGCTAAAAAGGTGTATAGGGAAGATGCAAGTTTGGGACTCAACACTTCATCAGTTAATTGCGATAGATTCTATGGACCATTTCTCGTGCCATCCAGACCAGGTAGGAGATATACCCCTCCTCTTTCTTTTCAGGTCATTCTTTTGCTATTTCATGCAAGTTTTAGGGTTTTTTGGGGCCTCTGGGGTTTGATTTTTTCGCCCTAGGATCAGCGCAAGCTTTCACATCGAAAATTGTGCTGAAGAGCACCCTGATAGAAGGTTGTCTACTCTGCAGCACATTGTCTCTGTGCCTGGGCTGCGCTGGGCGAGTTTCCCCAATTTGTTTTAGTTGTTTGCTCCAAAATTTGTCTTGTTTTTTGCATGGAAAGGATCCTAACTAAGCTTATGATTGTATTTCAAGCTTTCATCGGATCCGAATGTCGATTACATGGCGGGAAAGAGGGCATGAAGAACAAGACATCGTTGCCCTAAACAATCTGGGTACAGTTAAGGCCCTCAAAAACTGTGGGTTACCCAAATACTTCAAGTTGTCCGGAATGAGGTAACAAATAGAACTATTGCAGTTCCTTGTTAATGCATGGGATCCGACAGATCAGACTTTTCACATAAGGGACAAGATGGTCCCTACTACCATTGATGATATTTACTTTCTTTCTGGACTGTCGAGGCGAGGTGCCCCCATCTCCCTTTCTGGATTTGCATGTGGAGGTGAATCAGTGAGAGATTACATTCGACAGTTTTGTCAGCCAGGTACACAACCTAGCAAGGATGGGAAAATAAACATTAGGGATGTAGGTAATTTGCCTTTGAGAACGATCCTTTTCACAATCACAAAGTTGGCTGGCAGTGTGACACTACATCTGGCGAACAGATCATATATGCAATATGCACTTGAGTCTCTAGAGCCAAAAGTATTCAACTAGTGTGAGGCCATGCTTTCTTCACTGAAAGAACAACTAACCAAGGTAAAAAGTGGTAAGACGAAGAATTTCTGCTATGGTTCAATCTTAATCGCTTTTACCTTAGAGAGAATCCCATTGATGCAACCACAGCACGTATCACTGGGTGTAGCTGGTCCTAGAGATGCGGGTCAGTCGACAATCATTTTTTCCAATGCATTCTTCAATTAGCTCAGTCGACAACACCTTGTCATCGAGGAGCATCCATACTCAGGGATGGATTTCCGTGGAGATCCAAACTTGATTCTACCAGTTGGAGCACAATGGGGTGCTATAGGTAAATTTTTTACCAAACTGTTTTTTGATTTTTCAAGTTTCTACATGTTTTTTGTGTTTTTAATGTTTCCAAGACTAAACTGAAATCGTTCTAATGCATGCAAATGTGGGTATTGTTTGACTTGTGGGACACCAATAGGGTGCAGGTGGTCCAGTGCGGAGAAACATTAGGAGAGCAGTTCTCTAGGACTTGGATTTGGCCGAGACCTTAGCAGAGTTGCAGGATCACATAGAGGGATTAACCCTTGGTATTTCGGATGTCGTAATCAAGGAGTTACCCATGAGGCTGCAGCGCCACACTATTGGTGTTCCTAGTTGCTGGATGAGGATTTTGCGCATGATAGCATAGGCTATGACCTGTTATCATGAGCATCACTAGGTCTACTTAGGATGTTTTTGCATGCATTTTGAGTTTTTGGGTCAAATGACCAAACATGTCTTGGACACAAATTTTGTAAAAACTTTTAAAAAACCTATCTATTTTACTTTCAGAGTTTGCTATGGTTATGTGCAATCCTATTCAACTAAAGATGTGAATTAAAAATGTTACTTTTACATGTGTTGCAAATTTCTATTTAACACATAATTTGCTAAAGAATCAATTAATGTGTTAAAGTTTCTGGAAATATGTTGATATTGAATGTATTCAAAATGCCTTTCCAAAATACGAACTCTGAGGAACATACTAAGAATTGTTGGGTTTCGGATGGTATACACACTTGTAAGTTGTAGTACAATGAGTTGTGAGTCTAGCCTAACGATCATTCGGCAAATGCCAAGTGAAATGGCATCAGAGACAAGTTCGACCAACGTGCTATACTCAGCAATGTTGTTCATCGATCAACTGATACAAATCCCTTGAAAACTCACTAACTCGCCACTTGGAGTGAAAATAGCCCATGCTGCAAAAGATAGGTTCTGTTACTACGACTAGCACCATCAGCGTAACCAACAAATGGTTCCGAAGATTCCGACATCTACAACAAATGCAAAGCAGATTACTAATCAGATAAAAACTCTAAAAGACACACACTGACACACACACACATGCAATGAAAGCATATACATAATGAGTTTTACTACACTCAATTAAGCATAGTAACATTTGAGATACAACCCGTTTCAGGGCTGTGACAATGGAATCCCATCATAATCTACTAACTTGTAGGCACCTTTTGCTAAAACACGCTTAACAATATAATGACCCATCCACATCGGTTCAAATTTCCCTGCTCCAAGTTTATCAACTTCTTGATTGTAAAGCAAGACTAGGTCTCCATTCGAGAAGATATGAGGCTAGACATTTCTATCATATTACACCTTGATTCGTTTCTTATGCACTTCGTTAGCGAATGCGGCATCACGACGGGTTTCATCCAAATGGATTAATTCCAAGAAACATGCTTCTTCTTCAGAAGTGTAGGATAACAGGTCAATCGCGATTTTGAGAGATGAAATTTCACATTATATCGGTAAGATTGCTTCCAAACCATACACCAACTGAAAGGGTGTGAATCCAGTTGCATTTCTCACTGAGGTTCGATATGCCCACAAGGCAGAGTACAAGATTAAATGGTAGTTTCGTTTACAAACCCCTATCATTCTTTGTAACATTCGCTTCAGGACTTTGTTGATGGACTCAAGTTGTCCATTCACTTGCGGGTAATAAGGGGTAGAATTATCATGTGACAGTCCTAACTTAGCAGTCAACTCAGCCATCATGTGATTGCGAAAATGCGACCCATGATCTGTAACTATGGCTTGTGGTACACCAAACCAGGCAACCACATGGTTAAAAAATAAAAGAGCAGTCGTTTTGCCACTGTTGTTTAATGTTGGCATCACCTCGGCCCATTTGGTAAAATAGTCAACGGTGACTATAATATACCCATGCCCCCCAGCTGAGGTTGGGTTACATGTCATGAAGTCAATGCCCCATTTGGCAAATGGTCCAACAACAACGACTAGATGTAGTGGTGCAGGTGGTAATCTAGTTTTGCGATCATAGATCTGGCATGCGTGACAACTTCTGATGACAATAATACAATCTTTGAATATAGGTGGCCAGAAGTAACTTGCATGGAGTATTCTCTGTGTGGTTGCATATCCAAATAAGTGTCCACCACAAGCACCTAAATGAAAATCATTTAATTCTTTTTCGCCTTCCTCATGTGTGAGGCACCTCCGTAAAATTATATTGATTCCATGACAGTCAAGAGTGTCTCCAATGATCAGATAATATTTGGCTTGGTATCGTATACGTTGTTGCTGCGAGTGAGAGGTATCAGGCCGAAAATTTTGGGTCTGGAGATAGATCAGTATATCTCCATACCACGGGTCAAATGATGATATCAGAAACAAAGATTCATCCAAAATCGATGGTTCAGATGTTGAATCAATGGAGGTCGAGGGAAGGTCACAAAGTAGCCCGGCGAAAACAAGAGATTTCTTTGATTTGGACTTGATGAATTCCAGATCAAACTCCTGCAAAATGACTATCCGTTTTGAGTATTTTTCTCCTAGCAATTGACATGACAAAATGTATGTCATTGGGTTGCAATCTGAAATGACGGTGGTCTTCCGGAGCAGGATGTAGTGGCGAAATCTCTGAACATCTTGCATAGATGCCAAAGCTAGTTTCTTGACATAAGAGAACTTACTTTCTATATCATTGAGATTGTGACTCAAATAATATATCGGATGTTTAATCCCATTTTCCTCTTGGACTAAAACCATGCCTATGGTTGTATCTGTAGCGGCGAGATACAAATAATAGTCGTTTTGACAATTCCGAGAATACATTAATGATTCTCTAATCAAGCTATCTTTAAAGGCATCAAAGGAAGCTTGTGCAACCTGATTCCAATGGAAGGGTATCCCCTTTTCCAAAAGGCATGTAAAACCTTTAGCCATTTCAGCGTAATTGGGAATGAACCTCCTCATAAAGTTAGCCTTCCCTTGGAGTCTCTGTAACTATAAAAGATTTGAAGGTGGAGGCAAATCAATAATTGCCTGAACCTTTAATGGATCAAGTCGAATTCCATTTCTAGACAATACAAATCCAAGAAATTGACCAGAACCAACACAAAACACACATTTGTGTGGATTGAGTCGTATCTTGTAGTGTCAGCACCGTAAAAATATTTCTCTCAAATATTGCAGGTGATCAGTTCGTGAATGAGCAAGTAAATCGTCAAGGTAAGGTTAAACAATGTGCTTGATGTCATCGAAGGCATAATTCATTGCCCTCTAAAATGTGGCCGCTGCACTTTTCAATCCAAATGGGAGTTTCCTATACGCGAATGTGCCCCATGGACAAATAATAGTTGTTTTAGATTGGTCTTGTGGGAAGATCTTGATTTGATTGTAGCTGGAAAATCCATCCATAAATGAGAATATTTTGCATCTGACACTTCATCGATAATCTGGTCTATAAAAGGAGTATGATAATTGTCTTTTGGACATGCCTGATTTACATCCCTATAATCGATGCACACTTGAATTGTCCCTTGCTTTTTCATGACAGAAACAATGTTGGAAACTCATTCAGTAAGAGGTACATGGTAAATGAAGGCGACGACTTTCTTTGGATGAACAGGTCGAAGCCGTTGTCGTACTGGTTTGACGTCAAGATACATTTTGATTTCATGTTCAACAATACTAGAGTTAATGCCTGGCATCTCCTCGTATGACCATGCAAATATATCTTGAAATTCACAAAAGAGAGTACGGTAACTATCAAGTTCTGATGGAGAACAAGATTTTCTGACATGAATGTTTCCTACAACATTAGGTTTTGTCGAAATATTAATAGAAATCATTTCTTCAATATTTGACAGGTTTCGCTCGGAATCTATTATGTCTATGAAAATAGAATTCGAAAGGAAATCAACAACTGAAGGGTCGTTAAGTTCATTTGAATAATCTTCGCTGTCATCTGGAAGATGGGAACGATGATGATAGTCTTCCCAAGGTTCTTCTCTTATCATCATTGATTGGATGGTTCCTTCATCCGTAGAAAATATACGTGAAAAAGGATCTGAAGAAGTACCATATTCTAATGAATGGTCTACCCATACAATTGATGAAAGTGGATTTGGGTTTTCCGCACAAGCCAAAAAAATTGATTGCTATGCAAGCTCAATGGGGCTTAGCACATAACTTCAGTATTACTATCAACTTCAGGATCATTGGTAATCCTCCTTAAATCAGATGAGGTGGAGGAAATCATGTTGCAAGTCTCTACTCTTGCCACTTCCGCCAAATCAGATGGTGACGGTAGCGTAAAAGTACCCATTAGGGAAGGATCTTTAAAGAGACCTACACGAACACTTTGAAGTGATAACGGAGGTCCGTGTACCAATGGAATTCTCCCCGTAGCCTGAGAACTAGATACAAAGAAGGCAAGTTGATCGATAACTGTGATTCCACCCTTATGAGGGAATGAAATCATACGAAAGTAAGTGGAAACTACAACATCCATGGTATATACCCATGGCCTTCCTAGTAAAATGTTGTAGTCAAGAGGTCCGTCAACTACCTCAACTTCAACAGTAACTATTTTGCCCCCTAGTTCAATTTGCAGGTTACTCAAAATCCCATAAGGCGTATATGTTCGTTCGTCGAGAGATTTTAACGTGGTTGGTGATCGTGACAATGCGTGAACCAAGTGTTTTCCAGGAGCTCATTGACATAATGCAAGTAGATGCCCCCTCGTCAATAATAGTTCGGTGAACATTCTTATTGAAAGATTTTACTTGAATTAGGAAAGCTAGTTGTGACGGTGGTGTATATCCTGCATGGTTGAAAATACAATCGGTGAAAGTGGATTTGGGTTTTCCACACAAGCCAGAAAAATTGATTGTTATACAAGCTCAATGGGGCTTAGTGGCATAACTTCAGTATTACTATCAACTTCAGAATCATTGGTAATCCTCCTTAAATCAGATGAGGTGGAGGAAATCATGTTGCAAGTCTCTACTCTTGCCACTTCTGCCAAATCAGATGGTGACAGTAGCGTAAAAGTACCCATTAGGGAAGGATCTTTAAAGGAACCTACACCAACACTTTGAAGTGACAGCGGAGGTCCATGGACCAACGGAATTCTCTCTGTAGCCTGAGAACTAGATGCAAAGAAGGCAAGTTGATCGATAACTATGATTCCACCCTTATGAGGGAATGCAATCGTACGAAAGTACGTGGAACTACAACATCCATAGCATATACCCATGGCCTTCCCAGTAAAATGTTGTAGTTGAGAGGTCCGTCAACTACCTCAACTTCAACAGTAACAGTTTTGCCCCCTAGTTCAATTTGTAGGTTACTCAAAATCCCACAAGGCGTATATGTTCATCCGTCGAAAGCTTTTAACGTGGTTGGTGATCGTGACAATGGCAGTGAACCAAGTGTTTTCCAGCAGCTCATTGACATAATGCAAGTAGATGTCCCCTCATTAATAATAGTCTGGTGAACATTCTTATTGAGAGCTTTTACTTGAATTAGGAAAGCTAGTTGTGTCGGTGGTGTATATCCTACATGGTTGAAAACCACAAGATTGGAATTTGTAGAGTCTATTCCACCAATTGCTGACAGTAAAGCCTGCTTTTGGGAGGGACAATTTTGTAACACCTCGAGTGTTGACATAACAGAAGGTGATTAAGCAAGATCTTCTACTATGTTATAGTTCTGAGTTGCTCGAGCTCGAGGGTTAAATGTTGATTTATGCACAACTCCCTTTGGTGGTTTTATTGTCAATTCTGGTGCAATAGGTCGTGGAATATTTTCAGATGAAGTCAAAGTCGAAGGATTAGGTTGATCAGTGACTTTATTATTCGACAATGACGGTGGATTTCCATAATCTTTATTTCTCGTTGACACCAAAACTTCATTTTGAGTCTTTGTAATGGATAACATAAGTACTTGGGAGGTGGAAGCATGGTCTGTTGTAACCAAATGTGTCTCCAAGTTTGGAAATGGATCAGTCAACATTGTAGATGTGTTAGAAGTCTTTAGAAGCTTAGAGACTTCTGAGCGTTGTGGACAATCTCTTGTAAAATGTTTGTCATTACAGATTAGACATGGATAGCGAGGTTTCCTTGCCGAAGTAAAGGAATCAAATGATTTCTCATGAGGGGGATTATCTTGTTTCTTCTTATTTTTCCCCTTCTTCTTGCCTCTTGGGTGCTTTTGATTTTTGCCTTTGTTAGATGACACAACATTGATTTCGGAAGCAAGAGTATTTTCTGATGCATTGGTAGTTTGATTGGAAATGACAAGTGTTTGACCAGATGGCCTACCTGTCATTTGTGTGCTCGAAGAACTGATCACACCATCATCGGCATGAGAGTCCTTACTCGATTATGGAGGAGGAGGAATAGTGAAAGCTGGTCGGGGCACATTTTGGGTTCGATCCCCAGTGGAGTCGCTAATTTGTTTGGGAGAATTTGGTATCTACGGATAAATACTAATTCCCTAGATAAGTAGCCATATCTAGAAAAATAGTTTAAATAACTTTAGCCTTTTCATATAATCAATAGATAAGACAATGAAGATGAGAAGACCTACTTGTAGTTCCGCTTTCCTCTTGTCTCCTTTGTATCGATCCTATCACTCCTTCCTGTACTTAACACGCTTGAGAAGTACCTGTTAACACAAAGAGAAGACAAAGAACTGATCAAAGCAAAAGATCTATTGAATACAAGTAAATGGAATTAGATACATTCAGACATATAAGCATCATATATCAATACAAACATATGGGAAAAAGGTTCAAATATTGTATTAAATAGAAGAAGGAATTACAACCATTATGTCCGATTCAAAGTCATTCCTCCAGCTTGGATCCCATCCACATCACATCAAAAGCATGACAAACTTGTAGCATAACAATACTTGTCTCAAATCCAATTCTCATAGCAACATTATCTCCTTACAATTCAACATAGTCTAGCCCCTGATCACTTAGATGAGTGTTCAATTATAGGAGGATGATGGAGGTTATGTCATAAATGGGGATACTGAATGGCCTTCCATACTTAGAATTAGTTCCATGGAGGAAGGGATGAGAGGATAGGATGCAGCTTAACTCATTCCTCATCCATTTTCGAGCTCACGAGAGTTGATAAGTGAGGGAAACTTCTAGATGACTCCAAGAGATAAGGATATTCCCCAAACCCTATGTGAATTTCGCTCAATCTCGCCCAATGCAGGTGAAAGAGGGCCTAAGTGCTCTGCAGAGCACCCTGGCATGGACTCAACTGCTCTACGGTGCACCCTTACATGGGCCTACTTGTGTTGGTCCCTCTAGAGGTCATTTCAGGATGTCTTCAAGTCATGAAATTGTCTGGGAAGGAGGCATTCAAAAGGGTGACTTGTTTAGGGCATGTAGCAACTGAAATTAGGGTTTGATGAGCCCTAAAACACTGATCTGGATGATGGGAGTGATGTGCCCAAATGGATCTGTAATAGTCATCTCTCTCTGTTCAGAGATAGCAATCGCCATTCTAGCCAATTTGTATTCTACAATTTTCTACTATTCCATTTATTAATAGAAGTTAGGTTTTCACCATATTACTATGTTTTTTGCTATATTTCTCTATGTGTGTTTCATTTCCTTTCTTGGATTACATTTAATTCCTTGTACAACCCAAACCAACATTATACTTTGGAGCTAGCCAAATGAGAGTTATTGTAGCATCCTCCTTAGTTTCCACCACGATCTTGTTTGGGCATATTGAAGGAGTGAAGTTTTGACACATGTAATAACACTCACACACAAGAACCTAAGAAATGGGGGAGGGAAGTGAAAATTCAGAGGAAAGTAGAGAGGATCCTAAAGACAAAGAAGGTGAAATCAGAGACTAAGGAGTACAAGAGCACCTAGAGCTAGCATTAAAAAATCCTTAAAAAGGAATGTAAAATAGCTTGAAATCCAGCTAGAAACATCTACAGAAAAAGATAAAAACTCTAACACAAAGGAGCTAATACTGAGGATAGAGACACATGAAGTAGTGAAATCCCAATGAAACCCAACTACTTTCCATTCTTTGCAAAAACAAGTTAGAAAAGACAAGACAACAGAAACAATGATAGATAAACAAGAGTAGTATGGAACCTAATAACAAGAAATTAGAATACAAAAGCTCAGAGCCTCTTTTGTCACCTTTCATTTTCAGTTCACAAGCTCACAGTGATGCAGAACCCCAGTCCTCTGAATCCAATAAGGAAATAGAACCCCAAATATTTCTCTACCAATAGTAGTAAGAGATTCAGGTTTTTTCTTGGAATTGTTGGATGAAAATGAACTAAAATGTCCTATAAATTTCAAGCAAGAAGCCTTTTGAAGGGCAATTGAAGATGTTGGAACTCGACACTCTTCCATTATCATTGCGAGTAGAACTAATTTTCAAGTGCATTGATTGATACCATATTAATTTTCCCCTCTTGGGGTTTCCCTTGCTTGTACATTCCCAACACAGGGTCATGAATAATTTCATTTTTCAAGTTATCATAAGCCAGATTTTATCATAGTCCAACTCCACTATTCTTCATTATGCTTGTAGTTATGAGCTCATTTGGTCATCATACTAAGCTCAATACTCAGATGTCAAATAACGATTGCTCCCACCTACTACATATAATCGCAACATACATCTATATACATGCAACAATTGTTATATAATTTTTCAAATATATATAACAAATAACATTTTAAAATTACATAATAATTTATTTTATTATATTATTATAAAATTATTAATAATTAAGTTATTATAATTATTTAAAAAAAATCATTTTTATTTCAACATAATCACATAATATGAAACTTTCACATAGAAATATTACAATGTTATAATTTATTTATTATAATAAACTATAATTGCAATCTAAGAAAAATAAAAGGAAACTAATATCAACCACATATGACTTCATACCAAGAACCAGTGATCATGATTTTTTTTTTTTTAAAGCAAAATAATAAACTACAATAAATTCATAAACATGTGTTTGAGATAAACCTTTGTTTTTAAAAAAGGAAAAGAAAAGAGATTTATTCCAAATATATTTATTTAGTTGATGCGACTCTTAAAACAGATGAAAAAGATCATCGTAATGTCCATTTGAAATTCCACATATATATCTAATGGTTATAAAGTAAAGTTAACCATTGACTTTGCTCCTTATTAGATTCCAAAATCTACCATCAACATAAAACCAAAGCATTTTGAAAAATAATATAAACCAACTTTATTTGAAATGTTATACCCTTTTGTAAAACGCAAACAATCATTTGAAAAATAATATAAACAACTTTATTAAAAAGAAAAATAAGTAATAGGAAAAATAAAAGAAATTAATAAATGAAATTAAAAAATGAAGTTGTTTATAGAGGTAGAGGAATTTCTGGAATTGTCGGAACAACTAAAAGTGGTCAGAATTTGGGTAAAATTTTTTAAAAAATCTTGTAAAGGTAGTGTTTGAATCAAGTTTTTTATGGTGGAAATAGATTCAACACAATCAAAAATTTCTAGAGCACCCAAAATTATAAAGTTTGATAGCTTTTACTTGGATTTACAAAAATTTCTGTTAAATTTTTTCAAAATATAACTAGAATTTCCATAACTTTCCAGACAAAAAAACATAATTATTAAACTACGGTTTATAAAACCTTTCCTAATGATGTATTCACCATTAAAAAAAGTTAAAAGGTTCTTAAAAAAAGTGATTTTGTTCACAAACTATTCCCAAATAAATAAGTATATTAAAATATATAAATAAATTAATAGGAAGCCCATATAAACTTGGAAATAGTTTGATCACAAATTTCTCTTGGTATGCTCACACGTGTGTGGTTTAGTAATAAGCAATAAGATCATCAAGCACATATTAATGTGATCAGATGTGTGTGGTTTAGTAATAAGCAATAAGGTCATTAGGTATATATTAATGTGAAGATCCAAGTTTTCAATCCCTGAGATGACAATAGATGCAAGCTTCCTGTGATTTTGATAGCACTCTAAGTAACATTTGAGGAAAAAGGGGTCTCTAACAATTAAAAAACGACATTAGAAAACAGATACGTTATTGAGAAATGAGAAGTGTTTTTGAAAACTTAGTTGTTCTTTGAAATGAGAAATGGCTTAAAATGACAATTAGAAATAGCAAATTTTTCATGCTATTTCAACATGTGAAACATACTTTAAGGTTGTTATTTTTGTCCTTGCAAATACCGAAGCATTTAAAACAAAAAAAATGAAAAGGATACACCATTTATTGATAAGTTTGATTCAATAACTTTTTAATTTTAATTTAATCCACTAAATTGTTGAAGATAATGGAGCATATCTTAGAATAGGTAGAATTGGTTCACGTAATCTCAAGATAGGAATTAATTCTATTTCTTAGGATGTTGTTCTAACTTCCCTTAAACCATGTTTTCTATTTAATGTGTAATGTGCATGAACAATGTAGAGCGTTCTGCAGAGCCAGACTCTCCTGGTTCAGACTCTCTTTCGTAGAGCTGACCAATGGGTTTTATTTTAATACAAACATAACCATTTTTATCATGGTATCAGAGCGTCAGGGCTGAGGAACCTGTACGTTGGCTAGTGGGTGGTTCTTTGAACCAAGATCATTGCATTTGTGAGGAGGATAATTGCAACAAATCCGAAATCGTCGTTGGTTATGAGTGTACCTCTGCGACGAGTGCACTGTAGCTCCTTCACGCATATCTTTAATATTTTTCGTCGTAGGAAAGACGTGTACAGCCGCAACGACATCGCAGAAAAGACAGGCATATTTGCGACGATCGTGGAAGCCAAAAACAAGGTTGTGGCTGCGTGGGGAAGCCAAGAACAAGGCTGTAGCTGACAACAGAAGGTTGTCTGGAGGCTGAGAAGGAAGCCACGGTGATCTGCGGGTGTGCTGTGAGATCAAACAACATTGAAGAACAATGATCTGTCTCTGTCACAGATCTGGCGTAAATTTAACATCTTTTACCTGTTGATTTTTTTTTCTTTTCTAAATCACCAAGGTGAATAACAATATATTTGAAGCATGCATGAACGAGCATAACAAGCTCGATGGTTCCAATTATGCAAATTGGAAGTTTAAGATGCAGACTCTGCTAGAAGTGCAGAGTGCTTAGACGATTATGAATGGGGATGAGTTGAAGCCCGCGGCTGGATCAACATCGATCCCAGATTGGGAGAAACGAGAAAGTAGAGCAAGGACAATGTTAAAGATGTCAGTGAAAGACTGCATTATACCGCACATCAGAGAAGGTAAGTCAGCGAACGAGATCTGGGGAAGTCTGAAGGAATTGTACGAGATCAAGAATTCAAATCATCTTCTGTTCCTCAAGAGTAAGATCCTGTCCCTGAAAATGGAGGAGAATGAAACAATTAATTTATTCGTAGCAAGGCTCAAGGATCTGAAAAGCAAATTATTCATACAGTTGATGATACAGATCTTGTAACCATTACAATGAATGGTGTCACTGATGATTGCCAAATGTTCATCACTAGGATCAATGCCAGAGAGAAGATCCCGCATTTTGAAGAGCTGATAGGTATACTGATGCAAGAAGAAGAGAGGAGATCGTCTCTGAAGCCCCAGAGTGCCGATCTTGCATTGATGGCAAAGAAAAACTTCTACAAAGGGAAAGGAGGTCCACAACAACAAAACGGAGCAAGTTCACAGAAACAGCCAAATCAGACCCAAGGTATGCATCCGAATAGAAACTACTCTGAAACTAAATGTTTTTATTGCGGAAAATTGGGTCATATTGCCAGGGAGTGTAGGAAAAAGAAATATCATGATGAACAACAAAAGCCAAAAAGACATGTAAGTCATCTCGCGAATGGTGATCAGGTGTAGAATTTCAGATTGTTCATGGCAGATCGTGATGAAAATGTTGATGTAGACATCTGGTATGTAGATTCAGGAGCATCAACACACATGACAGGTAATAAGCATTGGCTCAAAGATTTTAGAGAAATCAACAAAGGCGCACAGATTTACCTAGATGATGATAGAAGTCATCAAATCAAAGGGTGTGGGAAAGTTTTTGTCATTCTACCTAATGGTAATATTAAACAAATTTATAATGTAATGTATGTGCTTGGTATAATAAAGAACTTGATTTCTGTATCTACGATTACAAATCAAGATTTGAAAGTTGAATTTTTAAAATCTAACTACTACATTAAAGATCTGCTAGATGGCATGAAGACAATTGCTATAGAAATCCAAACATGAGGACTGTACAAGTTGGATGTGAGACCTGCACTGGTTCGAGTATTGACAACAGCGAGCCTGACTACAGAAGAGCTTTGGCATTAGATATTTGGCCACATCAACTACAATGATTTGTTGTTACTACAAAAGAAGGAAATGGTAAGAGATCTTCCTATGCTAAAGCAAGTACATAATGATTGTGATGCTTGCACATTAGGAAAAATTCATAGAGAATAATTCCCTATTTGTGTAGAAAAGAAACAGAGGGATATATTGGAATTCGCACACATAGAGCTTTATGGACCCATGCAGACAAAATCTTTAGGAGGTGCACTGTATTTTCTACTATTTATTGATGATTGTACGAAGTTTTCTTGGGTGTATTTCTTACGAAAGAAGAGCCATACATTTGAATACTTTAAGTAGTTTAAAAATATGATTGAAAGAGAAACAGGGAAACATATAAAAATTCTTCACTTTGATCAAGGGGGAGAATACAGGAAGGATGAGCTTATCAGATATTGTGAAGATCATGGAATTTTGCAGCAGTTTACAGTACTCCATACTCCACAACAGAATGGAGTAACAGAAAGAAAGAACAGAACACTGGTGGAATGTGCTAGAAATATGCTGAAAGGTACGAATCTTTCAAATGGTTTTTGGGCTGAAGCAGTGAATACTGCAGTTTATTTGAAAAATAGGAGTCCTACAAGAAGTCTTGAGTCTAAAACTCCTTTTGAGGCACTATATGGATATAAGCCTGCAGTAAAACACTTAAGAATATTTGGATCTAAAGCATTTTCCCACATTCCAAAGGAAGATAGAAGAAAATTAGACTCAAAAGCCATTAGATGTACTTTTATAGGGTATTGTTCATCATATAAAGCATACAGCTTATTTAATCCCTCTACTCATAAGATTTTTGTTAGTAGAGATGTTAAATTCCATGAGTAGAATAATGAAGAACCTGATGAGCATTATGAGGAATGGGACATTCTGTACTTTCTGGAAAAAGAAGCAGAGAACAATCAGGGTTAGCAGTAGACAAAGCAGAGGATGAACAAAAACAACAACAACAACAACAACAGCAATAGGAAGAAATAAATGATGATCAAATAATGTTTGAAACCACCACCCCACCACTCAGGAGATCAGGTAGGAAAGCTCAAATGCCTGCAATATATAGGGAAAATGCTTTTATAACTAGTATGATGAATGTGGTTAAACCGTCTAGTTATAAAGAAGCAAATGAAAGTAGTGAATGGAAAATAGCCATGAAACAGGAATATGATACAATAATCAGAAATAACACTTGGGAATTGGTTGAAATTCCTAGAGGAAAACATACCATAGGTTGAAAATGGTTATATAAACCGAAAATTAATGCAAATGGAACTATAGAAAAACTGAAAGCTAGGTTGGTTGCAAAGGGGTACACACAAAAAGAAGGGATAGACTATGAAGAAACCTTCGCCCCTGTAGTTAAATTGAACACTATCAGAATGTTAATTGCTTTAGCTACTAACAAACATTGGATGATGCACCAACTAGATGTAAAGTCTGCATTTTTTAATAGAGAACTAAAAGAAGAGGTTTATCTAGAGCAACCAGAAGGGTTTGTCCAGAAAGGAAAAGAAAATTTAGTCTGTAGGTTGAAGAAAGCACTTTATGGACTGAAACAAGCTCTTAGGTCGTGGTATGAAAAAATTGATTCATTTTTTCTGCAAGCTAGCTATAATAGAAGTAAGAATGACCCTAATCTTTACACCATGAAAGATGAACAAGGGTGCATAGTGTTGATTTCATTATATGTAGATGATTTGGTAATTATAGGTGATGCTACATATCTAATCGATGAAATCAAGCAACAAATGTCACAGATGTTTGAGATGAAGCACCTTGGTGAACTTAGATATTGTTTAGGTCTTGAGATCTGGAGAGATTTAGGTCAAACATTTCTATCCCAAGCAAATTATTTCAAAGGCATGTTAGAAAAGTTTAGGACGGATCAGTGTAAGCCTGCACCAGTACCATTGCAGCAGAACATCAAATTGCAGTGTGAGGATGGCTCAAAAGTGGCGGATGCAACACTTTACAGACAATTGGTTGGGAGTCTAATCTACCTAACCACCACTAGACCTGATTTGGCTTATGCAGTCAGTGTGCTAAGACAATTTATGTCTAAGCCACTGGAATGCAGCGAAGAGTGTTTTGAGGTATCTACAAGGTACTGTAGATTATGGAATTATTTACACTGACTCTTCTGATGTTAGATTGGCAAGATTTGCAGATTCAGATTGGGCTGGGAATGTAGATGATCGCAGATTTATAATAGGTTATGCATTCAGTCTTGGATCTGGGGTGATCACATGGAGAAACAAGAAGCAGAACACAACCTCCTTGTCCTCAGCGGAAGCAGGGTATCAAGCCATGTGTGCAACAACGTGTGAGGCAGTTTGGTGGTACGAGACTTCTCCAGGATGTTGGGGAAGAACAGACAGTGCAAGAACAATCAGATGCAACAATCAGAGTTCAATCAAGCTGGCCAATAATCCGGTGTTTCACAAAACACTTAACATATTGATACTCAATTCCACTTTGTTAGGGAGAAAGTGCAATCTAAAGAAATCCATTTGGAATATTGTAATACATGTGATAATGTTGCAGACATTTTGATTAAGCCTCTTGGAAAAGTTAAGTTTCAAATGTTTAGAGAGATGTTAGGCATATTTGTGAACCCATTCTCCATTAAGGGGTAATGGAGAATATCCTAGAATAGGTAGAATTGGTTCACGTAACCTCAGGATAGGAATTAGTTTCTATTTCTTAGGATGCTATTCTAACTTCCCTAAAACCATGTTTTCTATTTAATGTGTAATGTGCATGAACAATGTAGAGTGTTCTGTAGAGCCAGACTCTCCTGGTTCAGACTCTCTTTTGTAGAGCTGACCAGTGAGTTTTATTTTAATACAGACATTACCATTTTATCATAAATTATATATATTATATTTTATTATTTGTCAATATTTAGTATTAATTATATAAGTTAAGTATCACTTAGAGGTATTGTTTAATTGGTGATTGGTGTGTCATATATATCCTAATTTATCCAATTATAATTATAGGGTGGAGATATATTTATTATGATCTAGTTAAATAATTTTGACTACCACTCACTAATAAACTTAACTCAATAATCTTTTAATTTTTTAATTTTATCCACCTAAAATATATATATCATATTTATGTATTGTCCATATTTATTACTTAATTATATAGAGATTAAGTACTATTTAAAAAGTGTGGTTTAATTGGTGATTAGTGTGTCATAATGTATTTTGTAAATCATAAAATTTAAAATTTATATCCTTATGCGTTAAGTGAACTATATATATATATATATTAATAACAGCGCAATAGAATGTTATTCTTCCATCTAATTTCGAATCACCTGCGATATTAACATTAACACAATGGAATATTATTCTTGCATCTAATTTCAAATCTCATCTTTAACCCCGTATGACTAGAGACCTACGAAATTCTTGCATCTAATTTCAAATCTCATCTTTAACCCCGTATGATCAAAGACCTACGAAATTTAATATTGAATCTCACCTAACTTACGTCAACAAATTCTCTATACACCTTCCGTAATAAAATATAAATAAATAATATATTAACTTGAATAAGTTTACTAATTTTGAAGGTCGTCATGCATAAAGGCCCACCTCGTAAGTGTTAGATTTTCCTAGTTACACTCGTCGAAGCTGAATCAAATGGCCGGTTTGATCGTTTTCGCTATAAAAATTTAATACAATCCGACCACATACAAAAAACAACAAAAAAAAACAAAAAAAAAAACAAAAAAAACAAAAAAAAACTATTTGCGTTATTCTTCCATCTAATTTCGAATCACCTGCGATATTAACATTAACTAATTGTACTAATATTCAACACTTAATAATTCGTTTACCAGATAGTCTCGTTTGAGCGTGTGGCTCTTAATTACAAGCTTCCGCAGTCCAGACCCAAAAATAACACGCCCGGTGGGACTCGAACCCACAATCGCCTGATTAGAAGTCAGACGCCTTATCCATTAGGCCACGGGCGCCATACATTTTTTCTCCCTTTTGAGGAGGGATGGATCATATAAGTCTGAGCGTTGGTTGGGGTTCTCTTGTTGCTCCTGATGTTCACCCAGCAGAACAATCAATTCACTACACTGTGCAGTGGACAAAACTCTCACACACTAACATTTTTGACATTCTTGCTTGCTTGCTGATCATCAACACCAACCATTTTTAATTTAGAATAGAATATAAACAAACTAGAGTGACTTCAATATTATGTCGACATCAATGTAACTCCAAGTTGTAATTTTAAAAAAATGCTCTTACTTTATTTGGGGATTGAAATTCGAAAGAGATAATTTTATGTTAGACTTACAAATCTACACATTATATATATACTTAATCTATTATTCAGATTATATGTGTTAATATCACATTTACACATTATATATATACTTAATATATTATTGAGATGACATGCGTTAATATTAATTGTATTATTATTTCTAGAGTTTGAAAATTAATAGCATAAATTTATTTTAATTTTGAATTTAATAAAAGGACAATTAAGTATGCCATTAAGTATTTAGAAGAAGAAAAAAGAAAATACAACCACCCAAATTTATAAAGTAGTTTGGTTTGCCCATGGATATACATGGTTGCACTTTGTTTACCATGCGACCTTTCATGGTTATAATAATATGAAGACATTACAAAGTGACCTTTCATACTTATAATAATAAGACGACATTATTAAGTGACCTTTTGTGGTTATAATAACAAGAAGACATTACTAAGTGACCTTTCATGATTATAATAACAAGAAGACAAGTTGAAATGTTAAACATGTATTTCAAAATTATTTAACCTAAAGAGTTGTCTAAAATTAGTGTATGATAAAAAAGTATAATATATATATTATATATGGAATGTACTAAAAAGTAAAATTGTTAGACAATTCTAATAACTAATAATTGAATCTCAATTCTAATACTGATTGTATGATTTATTATCCCTCTATCTATTAATATGTAATTACATAACAGTGGCAGTGACATATGGGATCAATACTAATATTAGTTTGGATCGTACAAAAAAAATTGCAACAAATTTCTACATTTTTCATCATTTATTTTGGTTTTTTATTTTTATTTGGGGATGATGTCAGCCTCACTTGCAACATCCCACCTACAAAACCCGATATGACAGCACATCCCCACTAAACTCTGTGTTAGAATCTAATGCGATTTATTCTCATTAACAAAACAATTCAATGCAGATTGTACCCACCTATTCCTCACGAACTCGTCTTCGTTGCTACTCAATTTTCTTAATTAATGCTCACAAATGGCTCCAACGAATCAATTCCTGCGCTCTGTCGAAGCCTTAACAATGCTTTTATCAAAACTGAATACTTGTATGACCTTTTTATTTTCTTAAAAGATGGTTTGACGCTCGAGAGATCGTAGATCATTCTACATGGGCATGGACAGATAAGATTCAAATTGAAAAATAAACTGTGCCGAAATGTATATTGCGGCATTTCCGATAACATGGCAAGTAAGTTGCAACACTATTTCCTCGTGTTGTGCCAGCCCAGTCGCAATCTATGTTTTTTAGGACACAGATTCCGACAATCTAATCCAGAGCTCCAAAAATAGGCCATTTCATCCAACAAATTGAACTGTCGAGTCCCTGCCAAATTATCTGATTAAAAAATGGTTAGTGCATGACCCAATCTACTCTGTTCCAAAATGGCATCCTGAATACTGCAAGATAGTTTTGTAGCTATAATCTTTATCACATCCTCCCCAGGTAAACATACGCTAGAAAATTTCTTTGAACTATAAACCGTTTTAGGTTTCCTATGGTGCAGATCGGGGGTGGTAAGGTGCTAGTTTTGGAATAGGATGGGAGAGGGCATTTCGGTAACGTGTAGGACGCCATAGACACAGTTCCTCTCTGAAATAACTAGAGAATTACCATTGATGTCTTGCCCAAGGGTTGCAAGCAGCCAATTTATGCGCCCAAGACAAAGAATATGATCACATTGCAGGGATTTTGTGCAGGGGACATAGTTTTGACATGAAATAACGCAACCACTCGCATTAAGAATCAATGGGTACTAAATTCCCTTTCATGCCCCTTTTAAGTATATGAAAAAACTTCTTATCTCATTACAACACGGATGTTGTGACCCTAAATTCCTCGAAGACCTATTTGGTCGAGAGGACCTATTCTTCCAAAATTAGAAATCAAATGTAGTTTCAATTTCATGACCCAGAAACCCTTTGAGAGCTAACTTGGTTAATAAGACCTATTCTCCCAAAATCATATATCAAATATAGTGACCATTTAATCAAGAATCAATGAAATATATTAGGTTTTCTCAACAGTTTTTCCGAGCTCTTCTAGGCTTACTAATTATGAGTATGCATTATGAGGAAGTCATCTACAAGTTAGAAGAAAAAGTGCTAAAAAAAGCATTAAAACCACAAACATTATCTTTCATCATCTACATGTCGCTTGGCCACACATCAATTACACCAAATGTCCTCACAGAGTCACCCAATCATGTAGCAGTTAAACAAAGTCTCATGAAAGATGTCCTTTCTGGCACAAAAAAAATGACAAAACTAATTCAATAAAATCATTTACGCTGTCCTCGAGATCCATCCTACATCAGGAGGAGATTTTTCCTCCTCATTCTTGTTGGGTCCACACCCATAATTACTTGGATCTACATTAGGAATAGAAGCGTCCCAACCATCATTTTCTTACTGCTTTTCATTCTTTGATATTGCTAGTGCAAGTGTAAAAAATGTATCATTCCTTGGTTGTCTTTGAGGGTTGCATGGACAACTATGGAAACACTCTCTCCTCCTTCATAACCTAGCTAGCTCTATGTCTTGGCCTCCTCCCATTGCGATAATATTGTTGGGAGCGAGCAAAAAGTGTTGGAGACTTAACATGAGGCTCCCTACTCATGGTGTATGGCTCCCCTTATAGTACTCCAGGACTTAGCATAGGTGTCAACCAACACCATCCTTTGGACTTGCATTGTGATTTGCAGTTAAATATTGTTAAACAACTTAAACTTAATGGACAAATATGAAAGATAATCGAGAGATACTTTATTATTCACATAATGTACATTTATAATACATTGGTGCGACTCTTGGATTCATCTTCCAAGGTATCTTGGACTCCCTTTGATTGTTCAACTTCCACACCATAACCCTTAGAGAATTAAGTGTCCAACATTCCCCCCTTTAATCCGAAGGGGTATATTTGAGCCCAATAAGAGAGCTATAATACAATAGTCATAACCAATGGCTAACTATGCTCTTTGAAAAAAGGTATAAGGTGGAAGAACTCAAGGTCTCAACCGGTGGTGGTTAAGCATGACCACAAACACTAGAATGCTTAGTGCAGTTCCTAGAACTCTTCCAAATTTGGCAAGATGCTGAAGTCTTCTACCAGAGGAAGTGCTCCTTAATGTGATTACCATATCTCTTCCAAATATGGCAAGAATTTGAAGTCTTCTGGTAGAGGAAGTGCTCCTTAATGCTTTGAAGAGGGAGACCTTCAACCTGGAAAAGAGAGGTCTGCAACTTGCGGTGGTTTAAGGAAGGCCACCAACCATAGTCATGTTTAGGGGCTTCTGTGTCTCTAGCTACAACTTTGAATCTGGGTATGGCTATCTCTGGTTGTAGGCTCAGACTTGCTTGATTTATATTTGAAACTTGTAGATGACCATCAATTCCCCCTTATCAGATACAAGGTGAGATGATGGAGAAAACTCAACTACAAGACTTTTTAATATTCAAGACGAAATTTTGACATGGGACTGAAATATTTTCTTGGTTTTTTAAGCCCATTTCCAAAAAGTGATACATCCAAGATGAATCTTTGTTCTTGCAAGAGGCTTGTTTTTGAAGAATTTGTTTGAAGAATGAGTGTGTTAACCACGATTCTTGCACGGGTGAAGATCAAAACAGTGATCTTTCACATGACAAACTCGGTGAAGAAATTATAGTAATCAATTCCTTCACCAAAAAATGACACCCAAGGATGAAATGCTAGATACTTATATAAAATTACTGCTAGTATTACCAATGTATTTGACTACATGGCCTAGTAAGCTCATGATATGAAGAGTAAATAAACCAAATGCTACCAATACTTATACTAACACATATTAAAATAAACCAACTAGTACCAACACAAAGGATATAACTCAACACCAACCAACTCACATCAATTCACAAGAGAGATCACAACGTGTTCTTCGACTTCTAGAACAAAGTCGAACCTTTGTTATAGAAATATGACCCACTGCTTCAATTGTTGATGCTTCACTACCTAAGATTAGGAGAGTTTTGTCCTTCAAGATATTGATCTCGTCTTTCCCATATAATCTTTTGTTCGGCCTCCAAAGGGATGGCTCCAAGATAAAGATAATGATAACAGGAAACTCTAGACCTCCTTCTGATGATGATAGATCTCGGTCCTTAAAATAAGAAGGCTCTCGGTAAATGATAGGTTACACACATTTAAAAAACCCCATCCTTCAATTCTTTTATAAAGTCAAGCTTACAACAAATGGGTAGCCCTAACTCTCGAACTCAGCGCCCTTCTCAAAGCATGTAAATATCACCAAATTACAATACCATGGAGTGTCACAAAAATTCGGCTTACTTGGAAAATTCACAAAATTCCAAAACACAACCTTAGTTCATGAAATTTCGTACATACCTTTCCCTTCAGTACGTGCATATGGTTGCGAAGCAGAGTCGCAAGGAATACAGAGGATTTTGGTTGAATAATTCAAGCAGGCTCAAAAGATATTCGATCTTCAAAGTGGGAAATTCAACTTGCTTCAAGGATCAATCTTAATCTCCAGAAATAGGCATAAACTTGGCCTCCACAATAGGTTCGTTTAATTGCCAAGGAAATTATGAATTCATCCTACCTCAAAGCATTCAACCTTCAATAAAAGAATTTCATCCTTCATGAATAGATGAACTCAATCACTAATTATACAAGCTTAATCACCAAAGGAAATGTGCTCTCATACGTGAGGAAATATAACGCTTCAATCTTGTGTTAATTTGTTCTCAATCTTGATTTGAAACTCACAAACATATATGTCAGTCCAACAACACGATACCACCAAGACGATGCTAACGATGCTTTATTTCGACAACTATGATTTCACAGACTCCTTCGCAGGGATTTCATTGACACGGTTTTAAAACTGTGTATCTGTTTGGGATTTCAATATAAAAGTAATTGATTTTCACATGAAGACTATGAAGAGCTCAACGGTCATATATACAACAACCTTTAACAAACCTATGCACTATAACTAAAATGAATTGCTCAAAGGAAGCAACATAATGAAAGCAAGCATTATCTCTTCGAATGAAACTATCTCCAGAAAGGCTACATCGCTACAGTTGTTCCCAGCTTTGACTTGGTTCTGTTTTTGTCCACAGAACACCATTACGTTCACTAAAAAAACTAAGAGGAAAACATCTAGAAAACGCAGAATCTGAGTGTTATTTGCATGGGAGAATGCACAAAGTGCGTGTCTAGCAAGGGTAACAGAAATATCAGCGTTGGCATTTCTAAAGGGCGTGAGAGGATTTATGACATAAAGAACGATTCATATTCCTAATTTATCTCACTGGTTGTTCACCATCTGAGCATTATAAAAGGAAAGCATTGGTGGGAAAATAACTTTATGCTACTTGTTGTATACAAGAGTCTCTAGTATAGGTTAATAACATTGAAAACAAGATTTTGTTGAAGGAAAAAAGGGTGTGCATAAGAGCGTTTTGGTGGAATCAAGGCGAGTAGAGAGAGGGTAGGTGAAAAGTGCTGGAAGAGCGCAGGTTGGGGGCATAAAAGCCTTAAGCATAGACAAATAACAAAGGAGTTATTATGATAGAATTAGTAGAGAATGCAGTTAGAATTTAGATGATTCATTAAATGTAGGATTAATAGCAAAGCCGAAAACTAGTGGCTTAAATTGGAGTAGGTCATGTATTCATCCTCTCTAATACCATGTTAAACAACATAAACTTAATGGACATATCTTAAAGATAATCGTGAGATACTTTATTATTCACGCGATGTACATTTATAATACAATGGTGTGATTCTTGGATTCATCTTCCAAGGCCTCTTGGACTCCTTTGATTGTTCAACTTCCACCATAACCCTTATCGAATTAGGTGTCCAACAAATATTAACACATATCAACGTTTTTCCAATCCAAGAAAAGGACTTATTAAACAAAGTTTCTTTTATTTTTTTCATATAAAATAAAACTTCAATTCTAATAAATTTCCATGTAGCATGAAACATCGCCGACAAAGGTTGTATGTTCACTATTAGGATAAGCTTTTGCGAAATGGGGGCAAGGAGGAGCTGACCCCAAAATTTGTAGAACCACTTCTAGGCTAATTTGGTAAAGCAACGAAAGCAACAAAAGGAGGAGCTGACCCCAAAATTTGTAAAACCACTTCTAGGCTGATCTGGTAAAGCGACGAAAGCAACAAAAACAATGATATAAGAATACCATCCTTTAGAAAAGACCAAATCATGAATCTTTGCTATTCCAATAGCCTGCAAATTGACATAGGAATTCAAATAAAACTACATGCACATAATCCTCCATGAACTTCTTATGGGAGGTTGTTCATGAGTCATTATGATCACGTGAATAACACTAAGATTGTGATCGTGAATTGATCTACTCAATATATTTTAAGTGTTTTCTTTCAACTCATAGGTACAAACAACAATTTTATATAATGCTAACATATCTAAAAAAAATTGTATTTGGTAACATAGGTAGTGAGAATGAATCTTTGAGTCATTAAGCCAACTTCTATACACGACAAATAATAATTATTTATAATTATTTACCATCAACTAAGTAACTAAATCTTCTAATTTTTTCATTTCTAATGTAATAGTTATTCAAAATCTTAGTAAATGATCGTTATAGGCATATGATGGGGTTACTTATTTATATTCCAAGAATGTGACTTTTAGGTGGATTATCAATAATTGACCAAAGTAGTTGAATACTTTTTAAGTGCTTCCTTAGGTATCGTAAAAATATTCTTGGACTAAGAATTGGCTCCATATGGTGTAACAAATTGCTAAGTGCTACAGGTGGTGTACAAAGAAATCATGTGTTTTTAATGCTTTTACGTACCTCTTCAGTTTGTGATATAAGCATAAAATAACAAATTTTAAATCTTAACACAATCATTTTAAATATGTGTCACAAACAATAATCCGTACTTATAAGTTATGAAAGATATATGGACATGAAAATTCACCGATCAATAAGTCAGGATTGAGACGGGTAGCGGCACGACGGTACCAGGCTCACCTTGTTCCTCGGCAGATGTTTTTACTAGTGGTGACGATGTCACAATTTCTACTAGATAATCTAGATGCTCTCTTTCAACATTTTTCAACATTTTTTTAATGCAACTAATTTTTTTGTTTTCAACATTTTTTAAATATAACTAATTTTTTGTTTGAAATAAAGTTGCTATCCTTTATTATGGAAAAAAAATACATATAATTTGATAAATTTACGTAAGAGAAGTGAGGGATCATAAATCGTGATTATGGGATTTATAATCAAAAGTTCATATTTAACTAATTTTTTTTGTTTGAAATAAAGTTGCTATCCTTCATTATGGAAAAAAAATACATATTGTTTGATAGCTTTATGTAAGAGCAGTGAGAGATCATAAATCGTGATTATAGGATTTATAATTAAAGTTTATATTTATTAAGGAAATTAATGTTTTTATTAAAAAGAAATTAAATAAATTTATTTCATAGTTAAATATGGGATAATAATGGTTTTAAAATTGTATTTGAGATATGAGAAAAAAATGTAATCAGTTTTAATATCCAAAATTCATATATGGAGGTGAAGGTTTGGTAATTATGGATTCTATACGATTTTTTCTTGGTTGTTTATGACACTAATGACAGATGAAATTTGATTCAAAATTGTCATTAGTTAGTTAAAGGTTGGTCATGTTAATATCTCGAAATTTAAATATATCTCATAACAAGTGTAATATGCAGAGTTGTTGCTTGGTGCCTATCTCTTATGCAAAAAATAATTGATAGCCAAATTAAAATAAAAATAATAAGATGGAAATGTTTTCTCAGTTAAAACATTATTCAAATATCATAATTCCAATAATTGAAACTATCTTAGAGAATTAAAATTGGATTCGATTCATGATAAGTTTCAGGTTTTCCATCTTTGGATGGAGTAATATAGTGATTAATTTATATATTTTTAAGTTTTCAACGTTTGTTATTTGAATTATTGATTTTAATTTTATTGTATTTATATTGAGGTGGAGTGAAATGGTTTTATTTATGATTTCAAAAATATTGATTGAAATATTAAATTTTGTTAATATATTTAGTTTTAAAAGAATTGTGTTTTATTTATCAAATATATTAACCAAAAGTGAGGAGGCAGGAGTGGGAGGTGTTGTTTTTCACCTCGATGAAGAAAGAGACATCCAATTCTCTTGGGGACTAGGAATTTCAACTAATAATCAGGTTGAGTATCTAGCGTTATGGCAGGGTTTGCAATTGGCTCACTCCAGAGGTCTTCGCCAATTGGTGGTCTTCAGAGACTCTATGGCTGTGATCTAGAAGATTATTAAATGTCGAGGAAACGATGTGCAATCCCTTCCCTCTCTTCTGCACTGAATCAAGTTAATAATGGACAAATTTGACTTGATTGAAATTTATCATATTAAGAGAAATCTTAACATGGAGGCTAACTCCTTGGCTAATCAAGGTGTGTCGTTGGAACAAGGAGTGCTAAGGATCACCGATGATGATATAATAACCAAAGTAATTCCTTAATGATCATAAATCAATTGAATATGAATTTTTTACCAAGGAGAATTAAGCATAGGATAATAAGATGGGCCATTTCATTTAATCTGATTTCGCATTACAATGGAACCTTATTAAATGTGAGATTGTGGTGACGTTTGGTCGATTTGGAAAGTCATGCCATCATGGACACTTGGATTGTCGACGCCACATTGAGATGGGAACTAAACAGTTGGAGAAGGAATGACTTGATGCTTAGAGCAGTTTGAATGTGTGAAGTTTCATTTTCTGCAATTGAACTTCAGTTCGTCGATGTACCTTGCATTGAAATTTGTTGTGCGTGAAATCTTTCCATAACGATGTATGCACATTCAGTATCGGTGATCAGAGTAGGCATTAGTGGTGCATGGTACAAGAATGTTTCAAGGAGGGATAACTCCAAAGTATTTATGGAATGTTGGGGCGAGTATGGAGGTAGCGAAATTGCCATGAGAAAAATAATTTGTCAAATTTGTAGTCTTTTCTGGTGCAATATCAATGCCATGGAGCACGTTTTGGGGGATGTGGAGGAGGATGTTGGATTACCGCTTGTTTGGATGGAAGGGGCCCTAGAGTTTGTAATCACTTTGATATCTTGTAACGTTGAGATGATAATGGTAGAATCTAGGGCACAAAATGAATTACTCTCCCAGTGCTCGGGCCTGCTGAAGCTTAAGTTGGATCGCCTTTTGTTGGCGAATGAAATGATTGAATTTCGAGATGAAAATTTGGTGAGGGATGAAGAATGGCATGGCATTGAGGCACACATTCAAGTAGACAAAAATTTCCTAGTGTAGCTCGAGCTTACATAACAAATGGAGGAGGACAATAGTGATGGTGCAGATGACCAGGAAGTCATCCCAGATAAGCTTGAAGTGGAAGTAACTAGAGACCAGGTTGCTTTTGACATGGAAGAAATGTAGTTTCATTAAGTTTATAGTTTCTTGTTATGTTATGTAGAGATGTAGTCTTTGTTGGCGTGTTTTGGAGAATCTATAGAAGTAATCAGTTCAAACTTGTAATCTATGACTCAAGGGTAAATTACGATAGTATGATATGGAGTTTTTTGATAGTCGTAGCAGACATCCTGTAATATGTTATACAAGGTCTTGGCCTTGAAACCAGGCTTTTATAACGAAATGAATACCTATTTCTTTTAATACATATATTAACCAAAAGAAAAAATTATTTGTTTACTAAGGGGTAAAGACTTGCATTGGAATTCTAACTTTTCTTTTAGTTAATGTTGAATAAGATAAAATTATGAAGTTTTTTATTCATTGACTAAGACTTCATACTAATTTAAATTGTCATAGAGATAAAACCCTCCAAAACCATCTACTTATAAAGCATGTTACATAGTAATCATAAATCCTAAATTATTCATAAATCCTCATTTAAGGTAGTCTTGGAATTTATAATTTTTCTTATATTTAAATTACTATATATTAATTATACAAGATATGTTACATGGTAATCATAAACCTTAGTTTAAGGTAGACTTGAGATTTATGTTTTTCCTAATTAATGTTGAATAAAATAAGAATATGAAATTTTTGATTCCCAAATCATATAAATTATTAATATAATAACTTATCAAGTTGTCCCAATTCATTGATTCGTCTAACAACCTTATATTTAAATGCATAGTTGATTCAATGTTTTTGATTGGTAGAATGATAAGGTAGTGTGGTTATGGAAGTTGACACCAACGATAGAAACTTTATTACACTATGTGTTACACAAAAATGTCGTCACCTTGATTATTTGCAGTCGGTGTAGGTCTATCACCACCTATACCAGCTTCCTAAGCAAGTCTCAAACCTCATCTCTTCAAAACAAGCTTTAGAAATGAGAGAAATACATCAAAAAAGCAATGT
>APFE031099896.1:95338-152674 GCA_000404065.3 Pinus taeda
TAAATGCGCTTTATAAGTAATGGCAAACAAATGTGTTTAAGGCCTACCTCATGTCCAACGCAAGTTTGGAGATGCCTTCGCTCCTTTGATCCAAGTAAGTTCCTTTGTCCCAAACCTGCAAGCACAAGCAAGGCAAACGATTAAATAGCACATGAATAACCAATATTATAAAACATATTTAACATGAAAGTCAAGGAGTCCATGAAACAAATAACATGAGATACTTGTTGAGAAAAATGAGCTTGATTGTATTAATTCAAAAGGAGAAGAACCTTACAACCTTTGCCTTGACGCTGTACAAGCTCCTCCCAGGGTCCAACAAGAAGTCTCCTCTACTTTGACAAGCTTCACTCACTCCCCAATGAAGCCAAAAAGGTATGTGATCTCTCCTCTTAAGCTCAAATAGGAAGTCTTGGTTTCACTAGCATTTACCCTCAAAAGTTCAACTTCTAAACTCTCCAGCGACTGACCCAATGCCTCAATTTATAGTGCAATGGAGATCAGTTACTGGGTCCTCCTTCAAAGGGATAGCTCCTCTTAACAAGGGATTAGTTCCTCCTCTTATGGGATGCATGAAACACTTGGAGCGAACAATCCACGTAACAAATCTTTCTAGAAAGCTCTAGAATTAACCCAAGATGAGTTTTTTAAGATAAAAATTGTGCCTTTTGACTTTCACAGGGGTACGTACCCTCCCCTTTACATATAGATCATATAAGTACGCAGATATCCTGAACAAAAGGTGCGGGCCCGCAGGCAAAAGTGAGAAAAAGTGCGGAACCAGAGTTACATTGCATTTTTGATGTATTTCTCTCATTTCTAAAGCTTGTTTTGAAGAGCTGAGGTTTGAGACTTGCTTAGGAAGCTGGTATAGATGGTGATAGACCTACACCGACTGCAAATAATCAAGGTGACGACATTTTTGTGTAACACTATGTGAACCATTCAGATTAAAATATTGTTTTATTAGTTGGCAACAATTTTTTACTCTAAGATTCATATGATGAGTCTTGTATCGAGTATGAAAAAATGACTCAATTTGTTTATATTTTTAAATAGAAATGAAGTTGATAGATGTTTTTATTTGGAATTTGGTTTTTAAAATTTTAACTAGGATAAAAAGAATACTACTACTATGTTAAAAATTATTTGTATATAAGCGATTTATTAACATATTTTTCTAGGTAGATCAATATGTGGGGTAGCAAAGTCATTTTTATACTTACTATGTTAAATGGAATGAGAAGCAAATCAACTTTTATATTGTTCCTATGCATAAAACTGTTGTTATAAAGGTAGATGAAGTTGTTTTGTAAATAAAATGTTAAAATTTGTAGGTTATAAATAAAATAAATTAAAGTAGTAGAACATTTTAGAATTAATTTTGTATTATGAATATTATTAAATTAATATCAAATTAAATTTGTTTAAGATTTCAAATATAATATTTATACTTAAAAAAACATAAGTGAAAGTTGATTATTCAAACTTTTGAATTATTATAAATAAATAATCATGTTATCATGTCATAATAATCTAACTTTATTTAGAAACCAATGCCCTTTGCTAATAAGTTGAACTTTAAGAAAAGATAGGAATTTTTGGCCGATGGGTTTCAAACCAACCAGTGAAGTTCATCATTAGGACCAGATGAAGATGCAGACCATGGCAAAGGCTTGAATAGAGAGCATTGTTTATAACCATAATTTGAAGTAACGACTATTTTCGAAAAAAAATATTTAAATTATGATATTAATTTATTAAAAACAAATATTATTAAGTAACAACTAGTTTTTGAAAAATAATATTTAAATTAATTTATTAAATCAAATATTATTAAAAATTTGAAATATCTAAAAATATAAGTAACAAGAATAAAAAATCAAATCAATATATTTAAATATAAAATAAATTATTTAAAAACAATACTATTAAGAGACGGCATATTAAACAACTAACTTTGAAAATAATATTTAAAATAATTTATTAAAAAAAAAATATATTATTTTTTTTATAAATAGAAATATGGAAAAGAAACGAGAATAAAAATCAAAATCAATATATTTAGTTATAATATTAATTTATTAAAAACAAATATCATTAAGTAACGACTATATTAAACTTAAAACTTTATTTAACTAAAAATTAAATTTTAAGATTGAAAATCTTGGTACGTAAATTAATTTCTCCATTAAAACCTTTCCAGTCAATGGATTATAGCAGGTTATAAAATAGAACTACTGGAGAATAAAATGGAGGCAATGGAGACTAGGCTGCAGGTTATAGAAAAACAAAACCAAGATACTAACCAAACATCCCAGCAAGGGGATGCTGACACTTTAGAGAATCTTAAAATGAAAGACATGATTAAAGATCTAGAAGAAAAAGTTAATGGCCGTCTCACCCTAAATAATGTGGTAGATAAATTAGATATCAAACCAATTAAAGATAAAATCAAAAAATTAATAGAAATAGACCACGAGTGTAACAAAATGGCCTTGAACCTTATAATCTTCGGTTTAAAAGAGGAAGTAGATGAGGATACTTTAGCCTTAGCCCAGACAGAATTACATAATCGATTACAAATTGAAACAACATGTCTCACAGAAGCAACAAGGTTGGGGAAATTAACCGAGAATAAAGGAAGACTAATCCGCATAAAGGTGAGCTCCACTGATCATAAGTATGACATACTTAGTAAAACCTCAGGTCTAAAAGGAACGGGAATATTCATAAATGAAGATCTCATTCCGGATGATCAAGCAGAATTAAGAAAGGAGGTTCAAAAGGTAAAAGAAGCTAGAAAGGAAGGAAAATGGGTGATAATCAGGAATAGAAAAGCCTTTATTAGAGATAGAAACCAAAAAGATAGTAATCAATAGCAATTAAACATGCTCCGGATCCTTTCTTGGAACTGTCAGGGCTTCCCATGGAACAAAGGCCCCAAGCTAAGTTGGATCTCAAATGATGTGGATATTATTCTACTTGTTGAAACTTGGGAACACAAAGAATCTAAGGTCCCTAACATAAATGGCTTTACGCTATGGTCTACCTAGAACAAGCGATCCTCCCGTAGAGGCATTGGGGGAATAGCTTGTTACATGAAGAAGAACATCTCCCCCCATGCTAGGATTTATAAAAACAACCCTCACAACCAATACAATTGGATAGAGATCATTGACATTAATAATAAAAAGTCCTACATTGCAATATGTTATTTTCCCCCCATCAATTCTAACTTCTATAAGAAAAAGAATCTAGATAAAAATAACCCTTACAATGGTTTAGAGAATGATATTTCTAGCCTAAGGAATGAAGGTAATATCCTTTTAATAGGTGACTTTAATGCTCGAACTTCAAACAACCAAGCTATTATTCTAAGCAATCATTCCAACCTTAATCCCCTTTGGTTATACGAAGACGCTACTCTGGCTAGTAGGTACAAAAGGAGCTCTGAAGACCTTGAGGAAAATTTGTTTGGGTCGGAGCTAGTCAAGCTCTGTAGTGCTCAGGATCTTATAATTTAAAATGGTCTAAAGAAGTGGCCCACTTCCAGCAAGATGACCTACATCCATGGACTTGGTAGCAGTGTGGTAGACTATGTCATTTCCGATCTCCCTTTATACAACAAAATAATGAATTTTGGCATCTTAAATGACCACGAACTTGACTCTGATCATAGACCTTTACTTATAAATCTCAATTTTGTCATGCATAGAGATCCCACAGAAAATAATACTTACAGCCAAAAGAACTTAATATTTGATAGAAATAAAAACAATCTCTTTCTAAATGAATTTAAAACTAATTTGCTTCCTTTATCTAGTATAGACAACATAGAAGACCTCTATCATAATTTTACTACAACCCTCTCATATTCTATTAACAAGTTCTCAATTGAAGTTTCAAATAATAAAAGAAATAGCAAAACCAACCCTTGGTATGACAAAGATTGTAAAAGTGCGAGGAGAAAAATTAAGGAAGCTGTTGATGAATCTCTTAAAATGGACAAGATAAAAATATACAAAGCCCTAACTAAAAGAAAAAAGAGGCAGTACATTCGTCAAAGACAGGAAAATCTCTTACACCTCTCTAAAGTAGCTCCTAAGAAATTTTGGAGACAGATTCTAACTAGGAAGACTAAAGATAATAATAAAATTGCTCTTCACGATTGGAATTCCTACCTTAAAAAGCTTTATGAATCTCCAAATGTCATGGATAACTTGGAAACCCTGCTCACAACGAAAGAAGTTTTCTCTATAGAAGGCATTAAGTTTGGGGTTAATCGCCTGGCTAATGGGAAAGCTAAGGACATTGAAGGTTACCTGGCGGAAATATTAAAAATTGGAGGCCCTGTGCTCATCCCCCACATCCACAAGCTTTTCGATCAAGCAGTCAAGCAAGGGTTCCCTAAACCGTTGACTGAGAGCCTCATTATCCCTATTTTTAAAAGTGGAGATACAAATAACCCCTCTAATTATCGGAAAATTATGATCAGCCCTCTCTTAGCCAAGTTATATGGTAGTATTTTGGAAAAGAAGTTAAGCATATGGCTTGAAAGTGAAGGTAAGCCGGCTAAAGGCCAAGCAGGTTTCAGAAGGCATCACTCAACAATTGACCACCTCGTTACGCTTAGGACCATTGTGGAGGAATGTGGTAATGATAAATCCAATTTAGTTTGTTGCTTTGTGGACTTTAGAAAGGCTTTCGATATGGTTCCTAGATACAACCTTTGGAATAGATTAGAAGAGTTAAAGGTTCCTCTCGAGTTGAGAGCTGCTGCTATAAGGTTATACGAGAAGGTAATTGCCAAGCTAAAGAGCAATGATGGGTGGTCGAAAGATATTAAGTGTAACATCGGAGTTAAACAAGGTTGCCCCCTCTCCCCTACCCTATTTGGCATTTACATCGACAAGCTCAAAGGTTATTTAGAGGAAGCAGGATGTGATGGCACGCTCTTAGCTGGGATAGTCGTCATCCTTCTTCTCTATGCTGATGATATTGTTCTTTTCACAAGGTGCCCATCTGATCTTGATAAGCAACTCAGGCTTCTTAAGGATTTCTGCTCTACCATGGGTATGACTGTTAACACTGACAAAACAAAAGTTATGATTATCAAATCCAAAAAGGACACTTACACTAATTTTATGTATGACAATAATAACTTGGAGGAAGTGTATTCTTACAAGTACCTAGGAATTGATTTCATCACAAGCTCAACTAGAACCATAGCATTGAGAAAAGGATTAATGGGGGGTGGAAAGCTTATTTTGGTCTTGAAAATAATTGTAAAACTGCGAACCTAGTAATGTGGGATAAAAAGAAGTTCCTCTTCGAAACTTTAGTCGCTCATGTTATCTTATATGGCTGTGAGGTTTGGGGTTGCAACATCTCTAGAGAATCGTGGAGAAAGATTGAGCAAATCCAAAAGCGTTTTATAACGTATAACCTGAAAATTAAAAGTAATACACCCTATCCTATTCTCCTTATAGAAGCAGGTCTTTCCCCTATTGAGAGCCTAGCTATGAATAGGTTTATGATGTACAAGCACAAACTCAATAACATAGGCAGTCATAGACTTCCTAAGCTAGCATTAAATTCCAGCCAAAACCACCTAAGGCTCAAACAGGGGTGGCATAAAGACACAAGGGCCTGGTTAAACTATTGGGAGATCAACGAGAATGATGCATTGCAAAACATCAATAACATTAAAGATATTGTTACTTCTAAGTTCAAAGAAAAAATGTGGTGTGAGAAAGATTTAGCAGCTAAAATAAAATTAAGTTATTATAAGGAGGTCATCAACCCCACCCTAGAGGATCAAAAGTATCTCTCTATTTTAACTAGCTCAAAGAGGAAAATTAATATAGCAAAGATTAGAACAAATTCTCATGAGCTCCATAGTGAAACAGGCCTCTGGGCAGTTCCTAAAACTCCATGGATGGAAAGGATATGCCATATATGTGAGAATGGGAACATCGAGGATGAAAACCACTTCCTCTTGGAGTGTCCTGCGTATAACCACATTAGATCTCAATTTCACAATCTTTGTTACAATACTGACCTTCCTAGCCTTTTACAATGTCAAAATTATAGTGAGCTCGGGAGGCTTCTCTCCAAGCTTTTTGAGCATAGGAACGAAATCTTAAATCAAAATAAATAATTTGTTTCTTTAGGTCTGATAGACCAATGTTTCGTCTCAGCAGACGTTAACCATCATCATCATCATCATCATAAAACTTTTATAAAAACCCTCCAATCAATTATATCCATGCATAAAGCTTCTTCGAAAAAACCCCACCCCATAAACTATTGAATATGAAAATCAAAATTAGCAAAAAAATGTGTTTCTCTTCTTAGACGACCCATACTAAATAAATTTTAAGAACTCGGGTTGAGGTAATAAAATCTATAGGGCAATGTCTTTATCTAACACGAAAGAGGAATTGGCCTTATGATACATTGAAGCTTTTAGGGACAACTAAGAGATTCCATGGAAAATGGGGTCTTATATTTGATAATCCCAGCTATGGGAGATTTTGGAAGAATAAAATGAAGTAGAATAATAATTTTATTTATTATTTATTATTTATTTATTTATTATTATTATTATTATTTTTATTTTATTTTATTTTATTTTATTATTTCTTTTTTTTCTAGAAATTGGAAAATAGATTTTATTTATCTGCTAATCCTATTTTTATGGGGGGTTGTGAAAAATAAAATGAAGTAGAATAATAATTTAATATTGTTTTTTCTAAAAATTAAAATAACAAAAATTCAAATTGGTGATTTTGGATAAAAAATTGATAAATAAAATTACACATATAAGATTTATAGATTGTATAATCTAGATACAATAAAGGTTTTTTCTAGTGTAAATTTCATGTTTTTAAGTAAAATCTAAGCTTTCAATAAGTTGTTGAAATTCAATGTCCACACTTATCTATGAAATAAAAAAATATAACCATCACAATATACATGTTTCATTACTTTGATAAATAGATTAAAAATCATTCCTCTTATAATAAACTCAATTAAATAATTATTATAATTATAATTTTTTTATAATAGCTTAATTACATCATAAAAAAAAATTGAGAAAGACTTCTCTAGATAACTAGATTAATAATCAATTAATAATTTAAAGTTAATAGTGAATTAATAGTTAATAATAATTAACTAAGGTGAAATAGCCTCACATTTCATATTAGCTGTGCTCTATGTTTCGTTAACCCGTGAACGAATAAAGCGGAACACCTTTTGGCCACGATTGTCCATGGTTCCAAATCAAGAATCAATTCCCAATGTGGCATTAGGTTACTACATTTTTCATAGAATTGCACTATGAGATTCCAATGCCTTAGATCTAAGGGAATACATCCAAAATACAAATTGCTTTCCTTTAGTCGTAGCTTCATATCGAATTAGATAGAAACCAAATGTCATAGCATTTAATGAAACAAGCTTCATATATATATTTAGTTTAATTTTTAGATAAATAAATGGGTAAGATATTTAAAAAATAAAATTAATAATTAAATTTAAAAATATTAGTAAATGTATACGTAATATACATGTAATTTATTTTTAAAATATATTTTATTTTTCAATCTAATTATTGTTTCGAGAAGCTCATTGCTTTTAAAGATTTATTTTATATGGCAGTATGAAGGTTATGTGTAAGTATGTTTATGTTCAAATAGAGTTAACATGTGTCTAATAAATAAAAATAATTTTTTTCAAACAGAATAATGTTAGCCTGAATAAAAATCTAAATAACCATATAAATAATGGTGACCTAAATACAAATCTAAATAATCATATAAATAAAAAGTTAAAAAACAATTTACACAACAATTGCAGTTGCTCATTGAGTTTGTTCTACTAGGATTTGATCTTCTTTGCATTCCATGAATCCGTGCATTCCTCGCTCCATAATCATATAAATAAAAAACTAAAAGTAGTTTGATCTTCACTCCTCTCAATGGATTATACATGGTTGAATGCATATATCTAACGTAATGTGTAGGGCACATTCTACACATAAAATAGTGTATATATTCTTGTTTATACATTGTTGATTACATTATTATGTATTTTTATTACCTTGACTTTTCACTGATACTTCATAATTTATCTTCTGCTTGAAGCTTTCTTCGAAAGATCAACGGTGTTTCATGCCCAAAATGCTAAACTATTTAACAAAAGGCTTGAGAATTAATACTCGTTCATTTATTTTACATAGTAAGGCATTTCCCTTTGAGAACAAGTCCCCTTTTGGACACTGTGTACCTTCATGAGTTGGTGATGCTGTGTTAGATGATCAAAACATTTTTTGTTGTTGGATCAGTGCCCCTTTTGGACACTGTGTACCTTCATGAGTTGGTGATACTGTGTTAGATGATCAAAACATTTTCTGTTGTTGGATCAGTGGAAGTTAGTTACATAAGATAACTACCTAATGAAAAGACTTCTTTTGAAGGGATTCAAAAGATACACTAGCTATATTCCCTTTTCATTTGGGAAGCTCGGGAAGATGAAAATGATTTGCCTCAACACCAATAAACTCGTCGATTCATCCCCTCCATTATTGGCATATCTTCACAATCGTCAAGAATTGGATCTACTTGACAATGATTTGAGAGGAACCTCACGGGATAGTTTTGAAGGCCTAAGGAATATACACTTTTTGAAGCTATACCTCAACAATAATAGACTTTCAGGTTTGAATCCCTATTCTATAGGAAATGTTTCTAATCTTTTGTTTCTATATATCTCTCATAACAATCTTTCGAAGAGCCTTCCGTGGGAATTATTAGATATTTTTGATCTACAAATCTCAGATATTTCATTCAATAATTTCAAGTTTGTGAGTATGCCCAAATTACTATCGGAGCTCCTTGGATTGTATCACCTCTCCCTCGTTGGTTACGGAATACAAGGAAGAAGTCCTAATTCATTGTCCAAAATGCCAGGGCATGTTTCTCTGCTTGACCTTTCCTGCAACATCCTTAGCGACAACATATCACCATGGTTGGACAACATTATGCAATTAGATACTCTCAACTTGTTAAGAAACGCATTGACATTCATGATTCTAGAGGAGAGTCAATTTCTAGAGAGCCAAAGTTTGGCCAAGATTAAGCAGCAACACTCACAATTGAGTGCAATTGAAGCGAATCGATGTGGGAATAATGCTCGTGAGGTCGTTTTCATCCAAACATAGGGGTTTAGAAAATGGGTTATGCAAAGAGACCAAATTATTTAGTCAAATGGATTAGAAACAATCCAATAGGGGTGGCCTCAATAAAAATTCCACTCAGCCTGTTAAGGAAGATAACATCATGGAGGCGCAAGATTGTGGTGCACTAGATTATGTGTTCTTATTGTTTTAGCCAGTGGAGGAATGATCAGTAGACATGACGCGACTGGATCAAATTCAAGCCAATCCAACCCTGTCACCACCCTTGATGCTTATTTCAAATTTAGAGGTCATCCCATCCCCCTTTTTTTTAATAGCGAGTTAGTATTTGGGGAAACAATGGTAGTGCACAGTAGGGTGTAGGCAGGAATACAAGTGTTAGAAGTAGTTGGAGGAATAACTTTTTAAGAATATAAGTTTATATTTTTTTTCCTAATCATGAACTAATTTATCTATTTTGAAAGCACATAATGAAAAATATTATATTGACAAAATTCAAATTAAGTGGCAGGATCATGCTCATTTTTTTCAAATATTTGCTCTCAAGGAATTCTCTTTTTTTGAGGTGAGTGAAGCTGAGGAATTTAGATTGCATAATTTTAGAAGATATGTTTTATGTATCATGATAAGTAACAAACTTAATGATTGAAATACTATAAGTAGTGTGGTTAATGTCATATGTCAAGAATATGGCATATGAAATGCACTTTTTAAAATTCAGCAATTACATCTATTTGCAATATCGTGTTACCATCTATTTTATCCCTTCATCTCAGAATAAAAGCAATACAAAATAATGTCAGATCTTAAACATTGTGTCCCTCCAACTAAGTGGCAACTTGGAGCTTTCGAAAGTGAACTAAAATAGGCCATTTAAAAATAAGCCAACTCATGTAAATGAAAGTAAGCTAAGAGTACACTTAAATTTACCACTTTCATGATATTTAATAAGTTAGCTTTGAAGGCTAATAGTAGGTAGTTGGTATTGTGTTTTCATCTCATCATTGTCTTGTTAGGGTCAATTGATGAATACTTGAATTAGCTGCACATTCACCAGTTTGGTACATAGAATTTTTCTCC
Organism: Pinus taeda; assembly: GCA_000404065.3. Classification (NCBI taxonomy): domain Eukaryota; kingdom Viridiplantae; phylum Streptophyta; class Pinopsida; order Pinales; family Pinaceae; genus Pinus; species Pinus taeda. Next base: position 105,624 of record APFE031099896.1, read on the forward strand.
ATATGCATTTTCTTTAGAGAAACCTCGTACTTATAATATCGTAAACAAATGAGGTCTAATGATACAACACATTTTAACTTTCCTTTTGTGATACAAACATCCAAATCTCATTTAACTACTTTCCTTTTAACAGGTAGATTTCAGAGCTATAAAATTGATCAAACCTCATCTTGATTCTTGACAATTCCAAGAAATTTAAATTGCTTCATAGAATTGATAAGCCATAGGACATAAATAATTGGTTTCCAAGAGTTTAAACTCAATAACATTGCAAAACAAAAGAGCGATGACCAATCAATAATATTGAAACTTCGGACCTCATATTTTGACGACAATTTGGATCATGATGAAGCAACCATAAACAAAATGCAATCTATTTTGGCCACTCTAGTGACCACTAAGGAGGGGGGATATGATGTTTAAGATATGAAATTATTTTTTATTACTCTGCTTCTAAGATGAAGTGACAGAATAGCTTGTAACACAATATTGCAAATAGATTTAACTGTTGGATTTTAAAAACCACATTTCATATGCCATCTTCTTGACATATGACATTAACCACGCTACTTTTAGCTTTTCAAGCATTAAGTCTGTTACTTATTCTGACACAAAAAATATCTCCTGAAATTATGGAATCTAGATTACCTCGGCTTCACTCACCTCAAAAAAGAGAATTCCTAGATAGTAAATATTTGAAGAAAATGAGAATGATCTTCCTACAAGCTCTCATGGACTAGTGTACCACATTTTCTCCATATGAGAGATCTGCTTTAATTGGTTCTACCAAAACTTCTCTTGTCTTCTCTCATCCTCGACTTTGGCCTTCAGTTTAGTATTTCTCATCTCTTTCCTTGCAGATAATATCTTTTCCATTGAAATTCCATGGGAATAATATGTTGATGCAACAAAAAATAAATGCTTATGTGAACATTTCTTTCAGTCGTATTTGGGGCACCAGAATGAGTGCATCATTTTGGTGTTTCTAACCCATTGTTGATGGCATCTCTAGGTATTGTGCCCTTCCAAGGACACAATCTTGTTGAAATCCTATTTTCTTGATAATCACAACTTGTATTATGTATTGGTATGCTTTGGTCCTCTTGTCTTGTCCTCACAAGTTGTGTTTCTTCATTCATATTGCATTGTTATGTATATTTGTGTGCAACGAGACCCTTCCATTACAACAATGTGATGAATTGGGACCAGGACTACTAAAAGTATTAGTACAATCTGTAAAAGATATGCGAGTGACTGATGAAATTCTCAAACATGAGGGTCTTATACTTTGTAAAACTAGTCTTTTAGAATGTGCAAGGTCTATGGTCTCTATAATTTGCAAAAATATGTGCAGGCATTCCGACCAGTCCACCACCCTCTTTGGTATTGCAAGTCATTGTCTCAGAGTCATAGTGCCCAATTTTGCATCATCTTTCAACTGATCCAGATCAGTCTTATGTTGAAATGAACTCAAATATTTGTTATTTTCATACTTGCTTGAATATGGAGTCTCATTTGAAAGACCAAGATTGGTGCTTAAATGCAATCCTGCGCTATCGGTTCGAACCTCCAGGGGATTAAAGTCTCCATCCATACATATATTCTCCCCTCAGCTACTTCTCCAATTTTTCTCCTCCTTATCCTCTCCTAATTTTATATCCATTTGATCAGCTAAGGCGGGACACAGATATTCATGTTGGTGCTCCATTGTGTGTTCACATTCTTCAGATATAAAATGACCATCTTAAGTTCCATGAGATGGAATTTCACTTGCAAAGTTCTCTACATCTTTCATGTTGCAGTTCGTGCTAACCAAGTCATCTTTGCACTCATTACCCAAGAAAAATAACTAGTTTTCCTTGAACCCTCCCACGAATTTCTCTTCAAAAAATGCATAGAAACCAAAAATCACTACACACATTTCTCATATACATTTTCAAAATGGTCTCCAAGCATGAAGCTTATGTTATAGAAGTAGGGTCCAATATACTTATTAGTAGTCATCTTGCACTACATATTGCCTTAGTGGTTGCCTTTTCTTCAAAGTGAACCTATGACTTTCCCTGCTCAAATATGCTTATTCTTACAGTTTTTGCACTTCATGCTTTATTTTTTTGCACCTGCGGGATGTTGCCATTGCAACAATGGGACCTATTCAAAACATTCTTAACTACAACTGGTTTCGGCACCCATTTATTGGCTCCATTACTAGATCAATTATTCATTGCTCCCAAAACATCTTGTACCATGCTTTTCTGTTGAGAAGAGTAGAGATTTCTACAGTTAAATTAATTTATTTCGTGTTATTAGAGGTAGTAATTTATGTTGCAAAGGAAATAGTTCCAAACTAGACAACATTTAGATCGCATAACATATCAAATCTCCCTTCATCTATGCTCTTCTTTCATATGCTATGACCTTGTTTCCTTAATAACATTTAGTACAATTGCTAATTAAATACCAATTATTATATATATTATTAAAATATATTCGTGAAACTTGAAAAAAACCTGGTATAGTTGAATCCTCGTTTTCTGTCCCTCCCAAATTTTCGCCACAAATTAATGTAAAGACTTCCCGCCAAAAAAATCATTGCATCAAATATCTTTCCCGCCATAGAATATAAAAACTCCCAAACATGACATAGATTGATTGACTTCACATCTAATCTAAGGAATACCATTGGCGATTCCCATTTTGCGTTTAATGGTTCGTGCGCGCGCCAGGCTGGATCGAAATTCGTGTGAATTAATAAATAAGTGATAGAAATAATCTTTCAATTATGAAACATCTCCGTTGTCGTCTAGTCCGGTTAGGATACCTGGTTTTCACCCAGGCGACCCGGGTTCAAATCCCGGCAACGGAAAATAGTTTTCCTGGGAGCAAATTTAATTTTTGAAAAGGGTGTATCAACAGCAACGGTAAGTTGCGTAAGGGAAATGGGAGACTCGAATGGCGGCCGCACAATTTGAGTATATCAATTTTCACGTTATTGCCATCATTTTTTGACTCAAGCACAGCAGAGTACCCGAGCATTGGCGCTGGATTAGTTCACTTGGTTTTTTTGACTAAAGCACAGCAGAGTACCCGAGCATTGGCGCTGGAACTTGGTTATACGAAGAGTGTTTCACTAAAGCAGAGACAGCAGAGTGTAGGTCATTACATTAAAAGCAGCCGGTGTAAGTAAACACATGTTACGGAGAGATTTGACTTTCTACACTGTCATTAACGAGGAGTCACAATCTCTTTAACGCGAGTTTAGTGTGTTTCAAATTTGAGATCTCCGGCTCTAATACCACTTGAGACCTCCGGTTTTAATATCACTTATTGGAGTCACCATTGCCGTTACACCAAAACCTACAGGTGTTAACAAACAAATACATCCTTAAATTTAAACACATACCATAAAACACACGTAGAATGTTAACTTTTTACACTGCTATTAATGAGAAGCCACCACAAAATAACCGAGCATTAAAGCTGGATTAGCTCACTTGGTTACACTATAGCATAGAATAGCGCTTGAAAATTACAGCTGGATTAGCTCACTTAACCACAAGGCCATCCTAACGCTATATTATGTCTCACTTGCGTGTGACCAAGGTGATGATTTTTTTGTACCTCAAATTGAGAATTATTTTTATGTATTCATGTAGATGCTATCACAGATCTATCTTGAGGATAAAAAAAAAGGTTTGATGTATTCGTGTAGATGACATCATAGATTTATGAAAGTGGACAAGAGAATATAAAAGGAAAAAGGATGTTACTCTAGTTTGTGAGTGTGAAATTTTGTGTTATATTTTTTTCCCATTTGTTTGTGACTAAGTTGATAATTTTTTGTAATTATTAATATTTAATGTGATTTTAAAGTTTATTTTATTTCTAATTTTCATACTTAATAATAAATTGAAAATTACTTTTATATATTTACATAGATAATATTATAGATTTATGAGAGGAAAGTAGATATGGACGATATTATATATTCTAAAAAGAAAGAGAAGGTTACTCTAATTTGTAGGTGTAAAATTTTATGATAATTTTAATAGAAAAAGGTAAATGCACATTTTTTTTGGAAAGAAGATTTAGATTTAATTTTTTGGTCCATGGTTAAGTTGATAATTTTTGTTACTTATTACTATTTTATGTGATTTCAAAGTTTACTTGTTTTTTAATTTTTATATATAATAATAAACTGAGAATTATTTTTATGTATTCATGTAGATAATACCATAGATTTATGAGGAAAGTCGAAATTGACTATATCATATATTTATAAAAGAAAGGAGAATGTTACTCTAGTTTGTAGGTGTGAAATTTTGTGATGTTTTTGATAGAAAAAGGTAAATGCACAATTTTTGTTTTTATTTTTTATTTTTTTGGGAAGAGGATTTAGATTCAAATATGTTTTTTTGGTTCATGGTTATTTCAAGGATATAGAAGATGAAAAGGGGGTTGCATTATTAGATGAACTTAAAGGATGTAAGGTTTCCATACTTTTAGATGTTTACTATATTTTTGCCACCAGTGTCCAATAGTTGGGTTAAAATCAAACTAATATATTCAATTAGACATGTTTTTGCTAGAAGGTTTTTGATGAACATGTATGAACCCTTTTCTCAATTCTATATATCTATAACATCTTAATGGGCCTTAGACCCCACCCATCTTTAGTTTTGTTGGGTTAGGAACTAGAGCCAAAGGCATAATCAGAAATAGAGCTAGTCGCTACAACCATGAGACAATGTTAAAGTTGTAAGTGGGAGCTAGAATTAGAGCCATGTTCTAGAGAAGCAAATGGAAGGCAGATTGTACTAGATTCATTCTCTAAGCTTTTGGAGACCAATAAACTTCTCAATAGGGGGCATATCTTGAAATGGTTTTGAACATGTGAATGTATATATGACTTAGTACTTGCAAATGTAATTTGCTAATAAATGAAGGCTAATAAATTATAAAGGATGATGCAAGTGTAGACAAAATAAACGGGACAAAGAAAAATAGAATTAAAAATAACAAAAAAATGAAAGAGGATAGGGAAAGAGAAAGAGGAATGCGAACTAAAAATTTAGTCTCTTGCCCTTCCCACTACTCTCTAGCTCTCTTATTTCTCAACGTAACTTGACTTCTAAAAGGTATTTTTCGAAAGAGAAAAATATGCATATAGAGACATGAGATGCACTGTAATTAGAGATTGTTGAAATACATAATTGAGGAACCATTCAAAGTTAATTTTCCCATTTAGATTTATAGGGTAAATATGGTGCCATTGTGTATGAATTATTTTGTGATTGTTGAGTAAATTATATGTGTGATATCATGTTGTTTTTATTTTGTTTAATGTGTTGCTCTGACTGTGTTAATGATGGGAATTAAGAATGGAAAGCTAAAATTTTTGTTTATGAGATATTCACAGGGGCTTGACTCAATGAACCTTTGAAATCTCACGTGTGTTTGGGGCATGCTAAACAATACCCTTAATTTGACTACATATCGGAAAATACCTCCAAAAATCACATTATTTAACCCCCTACAAATATGAACCCAATACACCTTCCCAATTTAAAAACCCCTACTTTCACTAGATATTGTAGGTATCTGTTTTTTCATTAACATTTTTTATAGCCCTTTATACTTTTTCATTAACTTTGAGCTCCATTTTTTATACATGTCAATATAAAAACCCTTTACCCCTGTATTGTATGCTCAATATATTATGTCATTTTTTCCTCAATATATATCCCGCAATATGAATGCACGTGGTATGGTATTGCTCCCCCAATGAAGCCCCCGTGGAGATATTATTGTTTTTGTCTATGCTGAATATGTTGCCTATAGTTGAATTATAGTTAAAATAAAGAATTCATGATTGTATTTATGTTAGATTTTCTTAAAAAATCACTTTCCTACTAATATTTTGTATTTCAATGGCTCCATGGCTATTTTTATGGTTGGGAGAGTTCAATCTCTATTATAGCTTTGCAAACTATAGGTTTACTTCATAATTTATTTTTTCTATAGCAATTAAAAATTTCCAACATCTCTCTATACACCACCATTCATTTTATTCCTAGATAAGAGATAGATGGTTTTCATTGCATCTTTATTTCATAAATTTGGTTAGTTTCCATTTCTATTGTCAAGCTTATTTATTTTTGAGAGAATACATAAGAAAGATCTATACTTGTTCATGGTTGCATGCAAGTCATACATAGTGGTGGACTAGTTCTAGGTGTAAGGGATAATCGTTCGAATCCTAAAACGATCTCCTCAAGCGCAGGGGGAAGTTCTTCTTCTATTTCCCTTGGAGTTTCAATCATTCGCCTCCAAAGTTAGATATTCTACTAAAACAACCGAATTGATAATATTACTCGAAAAATAGTAGAACTTCATTTACCCGGAACTGAAAGAAAACAAAGCTCCAGCTCATAATTTCTCAGGTCCAAAATTTGGATTAACCTGCGTATACTTTTACCACGTGACCACCGTTGGATCAGAGCCACCACAACGGATGGTTATGATCATCTGGACTTCAATGGAATTAAGCCACAGTTGAATTGCTCACCGGGTCCGAAAATTTTATTAACCACCGTTCACTTTTCCACTTGATATCCATTGGATCTCGCTCCTCTAATCAGACGGCCCAAATCAACTTCACTATTAACCCAGTTTGATAAAATATCGCGTTCGGTTTTTGGGATAAACCTCGATGCTGATTTGCACGCGACTACCGTAGATCTAACGGTTCTGTCGATCAGATGGTTCTAGGCTTCTTCGATTTTCCTCACAAGTTTATCATACTTTTTCCTCCTTCCGCTATGATTTTAGCACTTCTTCCAAGTTTAGCTCTTCACTAATGAATTCAGAGTTTAGCTAATTAAAGTTCCAGGGGTCGAAACACATTCGAATTAACTTAATACACAGTGAATGAGGAATTTAAACATGAGAACACCAGATCATACAAAACTCTAAATTTACAGGCCAACTGGAATTCAACAATACACAGAGATATTTCGAAGGAATTCAACTCCGGGATTTAACCTTTCATGCATAAAATACATAGAGATACAAAGATATTCCAATTCTTTTACAGTCTAATTCTCCATAACCAAATCCAGCCAAATCCTCTTACAATAGTTCAAAACTTACATAAATACTTTACATCCAACAATCCAATCCTCAATCAATGGATCGAACCTATCTAATTCTAGATAAATACCTAATCTTCTTGATATTCTCCTCGAGAATATCAAATAAGTCTGAACTACTTGGAGTAATTACAAAATCATGAAAATACCTATATTCTAGCTCAAATCCTATCTAGGAAACTTTGTAAATTGACAGCTAAAGGATCCCACTCCTTTACTTGTAATTTTTTTTGGATTTTTGGAATAAAATGAAGCCTTTTGTCTTTAAGCCTCATGCTCCTGCATCAGACTCTTGAGGACAAAATTCTTCATGGGCTTCTGTCCATGAGATCTTCTACAGAACTGCCCAACTTCTGTAGCATGGTATCTGTCACCCAAGTAGCATTAGAATTGGTTGATCTTTCCACTTGATCAAGTACTGAAAATAATCTTGTCCCCTTGTCTTCTTAAACACTCTTTTATCCAATATCTTCTCTGGCTACAATTCTTTTGCTGTAGGTAATTGTTTTACCCAATCCACCTCTTGTTCTTCCTTTCTTTTGTTGTGTCATTTGCCTGTCCCTTTTACAAATCAGCAACATTGAAAATTGGAGATGTTCTAATACTAGGGGGTAACTCAATTTCATATACATTTGTAGAAAATTTCCTTAAAACTCTTGATGGTCCAATCTTCTTGAATTTTAATTTGTTATACTCCCTTTTGGAAATCTTTCCTTCCTTAGGTGTGCTAAAACCAAATCTCCAACCTCAAAATTTACTTCTCTCTTCTTCAAATCTGCTTTGTTCTTGTACTTTGTGTTGTTGTCCTGTAACTGTTGTTTTACTTGTTCATGTATTGCTTAAATCAATGAAACAAAATCTTCTCCTTGAACACTCATATAAGCTTTACCCAAATCTCTCAATGCAGGCACTCCTCTTGGGTGCATTCCATAAACTATATGAAATGGACTCTACCCTGTACTCCTATTAGTAGAATCATTATAAGCATACTCAGCCTGTGCCAAAAATTGATCCCACTATTTTGGATGTTCACCTGCAAGGCTTCTCAGAAGATTACCCAAGCTTTTGTTCACAACTTTAGTCTGCCCATCAATCTGAGGATGATATACAAAAACTGAAACTCAGTTTAATACCAAGTTTCTTCCACAAAGTCCTCCAAAAATGACCAACAAATATGGTATCTTTGTCTGAAACATTGCTCTTAGGTAACCCATGCAAATTTACAATTTCCTTAAAGAACAAGTTAGCAACATGAGTATCACCACTGGTTTTATAACATGGAATAAAATGTGCCATTTTTGAAAATCTGTCAACTACTACATAAATTGAATCATGTTACCTTTGAGTTTTTGGCAAACCCAAAACAAATTCCATACTTACCATATCCCAAGGCCTATCTGGAATAGGTAATGGAACATACAAACCTATGTTTTGGCTCCTTCCATTTGCATACTGACAGACTTTACAATTTTTCACATACTTCTCTACTTTAGCTCTCATCTACGGCCATAAATAAAACCGATTCAACTGCTCATAAGTCTTGTCTGCACCAAAATGTCCTTCAAGTCCACCACTATGTTTTTCCTTGATCAATTTTTCTCTCATAGAACAATTTGGTATGTACAGCCGATTTCTTTTAAATAACAATCCTTCTTGCACGAAATAATCCAACCACTTACTTCTGTCTAACAAAACAGATTTTCTACAAGCTTCAAATGCCTCTTTAAAATCTAAATCTTCCTCATATAATTCTTTAAGAAAATCAAGACCCAACACTTGAATTTGACTTTCTTGAACTAAAATGCTTTTTCTACTTAAGGCATCTTCTACTTTGTTTGATTGGCCAGTTACGTGTTTCAACACAATATTAAAATTTTGAAGATATTCTACCCACTTTGCATGGTTCTAGTTAAGCTTTGGCTGTTGCATAATGTATTGCATGCATGGTTTTCTGAATAAAGTATAAACTCCTTAGACATCAAGTAATGTCTCCATTTCTTCAAAGACTGCACCACTGCATAAAACTCCTTGTCATAAGAGAATATTTCTTCTTTGACTCATTCAATTTTTCACTAAAATAAGCTATAGGTCTGTCCTCCTAACTTAAAATAGCTCCAATGGCTACTCCACTGGCATCACACTTCACTTGAAAAGGTTTATTAAAATCAGGAAAAATCAAAATAGGTTTCTCAGTAATCTTTCTCTTCAACAGCTGGAAGTTCTTTTCTGCTTTAGCAACCCATTTAAATGGTTGTCTGTCCTTATTTATAGTGTCAACAATAGAAGCATTGATATTACTAAAATTCCTTATGAAGCTCCTATAAAAGCTAGCAAGACCATGAAAACTTCTTACCTCAAAGACACTTTTTGGTGAAGGCCACTCCAGGATTACCTTGATCTTCTCTAGATCCATCTTTAACCCATCAACATAAACAACAAAACCCAAATATACCATCTCTTCCTTCATGAATGAACATTTCTTTAAATTTAACAGTAACTTCTCTTGTTGTAGCCCCTGTAAGACATAATTCAGATGTCTCACATGTTACTCCTTACATCTGTTGTAGATTAATATATCATCGAGATATACTATTACAAATTTACCAATAAATTCTTTCAAAACTTCATTCATGAGCCTCATAAATGTACTAGGGGCATTTGATAACCCAATAGGCATTATCATCCATTCGTACAATCCTTCATTTGTTTTAAAAGCAATTTTCCACTCATCTCCCTCTCTAATTCTTATTTGACGATATCCACTTTTTAAATCCATATTTGTAAAATATCTTTCTCCACTTAAACAATCCATCAAATCTTCAATTCTAGGTAAAGGAAATCTGTACCTAATTGTTATCTTGTTGATTGCTCTTGAGTTAGTGCACATTCTCCAGCCTCCATCTTTCTTTGAACTCAACACTGTTGGCACTGCACAAGGACTCAAAATCTCTCTGATCAGTCTTTTATCTAACATTTCTTGAACCGGTTTCCTGATTTCTTCATTCTCTATGGGAGTCATCCTATAAGCTGCTTTATGTCACAGATTTTCCCCTGGAATCAAATCTATATGATGAATGATTTTTCTAATGGGTGGTAACTCATCAGGAAAATCATCTACAATGATATCACAATAATTTTCCAGCATCTCTTGAATTTCAATTGGTAAATCAGAAAATTTTGTGGAAGTAATTATTACCTTGGGTTTGCAAATCAATGCAAAATTTACCTCATCCTCTTCAATCTGCTGTAGGTACTCCTTTGGATCAGGTTTCCTTGATACATCCTCTTCTTCCATAGGCAACAATGTATGATTGACACCATCTTTACTAAATTCGTATGTATTCTTCTTTCCATCATGCATAGCTCCTTTGTCATACTGCCAAGGTCTTCCCATCAATATGTGACACGCATCCATAGGCATCACATCACACATAATTTTATCTTTGTATTTTCCCAACTGCAATTCTACTTCACACTGCTCCTTCACTAAAAACTGATCTCCCTTTTGAAGCCATGACACCTTGTAAGGTGTTGGATGTTTCCTTGTCCTTAATTTCAACTTTTCCACCACTTCTGTAGAAACCAAATTATATGCGCTGCCACTCTCTATTATCATCTGAAAACATTTTCCTTGAACCTTACACACAGTCTTGAACACGCCCTTTCTCTATGCTGGTTCAACAACTTCCTTTGTTGGCTTTAACAAAACTTTGTTAACTACCAAATATTCCCCTTTCTGTGGTACATTCTCTTCTTCTATTACCTTTGTTGCTTCCTCTTCAATCTTAGCAACAATTGCATTCCTCTGATTCATTCCTATGTTTTTTGGGCACTCATAGGCTCTATGTCCCAACTTGTTACATCTGTAACATCTGATTTCTCTTCCTCTGCCTCTGCCTCCTCTTCCTCTAGAAAAGCCCCCTCTGCCACTTTCATCACCTCCTATGTGTGCATGATGACTTGAGTTGCTGCTAGCTCCATCTCTAGGTGTTGTAGACCTTCCTCTACCACCTTGACTTCCCCTTCCTCAGAAAGTACCTCTATTTCTGGCAGATTGCTTCCTCATGAGTTTTTCTTCAGCCTTTAATACCATCTGATAAGCCTCTTCTATTGTTTTAGGAGATAGTGCACTTATCTCATCTTGGATCTGCATTCTGAGACCATTCACATATCTTGCAACCTTCTCATATGTATCTTGGATTTGTCTTGCACTTATACTCACTTTGCAGAATTCCTCTGTGTATTCCTTTACTGTCATACACCTCTATCTAATATTCTGCATCTGTCTAAATAATGTCTACTGATAATCACTTGGCAAAACTTACTTTTCAGCTTTCCCACCATTCTATTCCAATTCTTAATTGGCTTTTTACCAAGTCTTCTTCTTTCTGCCTGCATTCCATCCCACCAAAGTGCTGCATGTCCTTTCAATTTTGTGACAGAAAACTTCACCTTCTTTCCTTCTTCTGTTTCTTCATAGTCAAAGAATTTCTCCATGTCATTAATCCAATCTATCAATTCCTCAGGGCTTAAACTTCCTGTATAAATTGAAACTTCAAGTCTAGGTTTAGATGTGGATCTCAATATTGACTTAAAGAATCTCATTTCAGGAGTAACATCTGCAGGTTCCTCTTCTTTTGCAGCTCCAACTTCAGGCTCACTGACATCTCCAACAACTTCATCTCTTGCCATTTCCATTGCTTCTATCCTAGCTTGCATCTGTTGCATAACTTCTAATACTTCAACATTTGCAACTGGTCTTCCTCTTCTTCGACCACCACCTCTTCCTCAAACTCTGAAAGCCATGTTGGATTTCTTTTTCTGATCCTTAAGATCATGTTCAGTGTCAGTAGGCTGCTCTGATACCACAAATGGTGGACTGATTGTAGGTGTAAGGGATAATCGCTCGAATCCTGAAACAATCACCTCAAGGATAGGTGGAAGTCCTTCTTCTATTTCCCTTGGAGTTTCAGTCATTCGCCTCCAAAGTTAGATATTCTACTAAAACAACAGAATTGCTAATATTACCTAGAAAATAGTAGAACTTCACTTACCCGGAAACGAAAGAAAACAAAGCTCCAAGTTATAATTTCTCGGGTCTGAAATCTGGGTTAAACCACGTATACTTTTACCACGTGACCACCATTGGATTGCAACCTCCACAACGGAAGGTTATGATCATCCGTACTTCAACAGAATTAAGCCATAGTTGAATTGCTCATCGGGTCCAAAATTTTTCTTAACCACTATTCACTTTTCCATGCGAGATCCGTTGGATATCGCTCCTCTAATCGGGCGGCCCAAATCAACTGCATATTAACCCAGTTTGATAAAATATCATGTCCAGTTTTTGGGTTAAACTTCGACATTGATTTGCATGCGACTACCATAGATCTAACGGTTCTGTCAATCGAACGGTTCTAGGCTTCTTTGGTTTTCCTAACAAGTTTATCATACTTTTTCCTCCTTCCACTATGATTTTAGCACTTCCACCAGGTTTAGCTCTTCACTAATGAATTCAGAGTTTAGCTAATTAAAATTCTAGGGGTCAAAACACATTCGACTTAACTTAATACACAGTGAATGAGGAATTCAAACACGAGAACACCAGATCATACAAAACTCTAAGTTTACAGACCAACTGGAATTCAAAAATACACAGAGATATTTTGAAGGAATTCAACTCTGGGATTTAATCTTTCATGCATAAAATACATAGAGATGCAGAGATATTCCAATTCTTTTACAGTTGAATTCTCCCTAATCAAATCCAACCAAATCCTCTTACAATAGTTCAAAACTTATATAAATACTTTACATCCAACAATCTGATCCTCAGTCAATGGATCGAATCTATCTAATCCTAGATAAATACCTAAACTGCTTGATATTCTCCTCGAGAATCTCAACTTAGTCTGAACTACTTGGAGTAATTACAAAATCATGAAAATACCTATATTCTAGCTCAAATCCTATGTAGAAAACTTTGTAAATTGACAGCTAAAGGATCCCACTCCTTTGGTTGTAAACTTTTTTTGGATTTTTGGAATAAAATGAAGCCTTTTGTCTTTAAGCCTCATGCTCCTGCATCACATAGTAATCGAAAGATGCTTGTGAGGCCATATGCATTCCAAGAGAAAGCTAAAGGTCGTGCAAGTTTGTATATGCCATATGCCTCTCTCCCTTCAACGTATCACATTGCATTGTGTTTGTTGGGTTGTGAACATTGAGTTGGATGATTGGCTGGGTTGTAATGCTCCTCCTTCCCATTATTTTGACATAATACTTTTGAATATGTGCGGGCATAACTCAAAGCATGGTGGTTGGAATGTAATGAAGCTTAATTCATGGAACTACCATTACTTGGAAGAATATAAAATATTGATGAGAATTTCATTGTATTGATTCATTGAGTTGAGTTCTTGGTTGTCTAAACATGGTGTAGTAATTAGTTAACGTTGTTAATTTTATTTAGAAACAAGTTTTGAGTTTGTGCATTATTATCTTGATACAACAATAGTTGATCTACTGATCATAATAAAAGAAAAGTCACTTGAACTCATCGATGATTAGTGTTGGCCGATGGTACCAAACATCAACCAAATCATTGATGGCACCAAAGTATTTATAAGTTTATTTATTACTTGTGATCTTTTCCAAGAGAGTAACAAGGAAATTTCGTTGCTAGATAGTGGTTGTAGGAAGATTATGACCAGAAATAAGATTCTATTTGCAAACCTAGATAACTATGTTAAGGAAAAAATCAAATTGAGTGATGAAAATGTTGTTAATGTTGTTGGAAAGGGTACAGTCAATGTCCTTGCTAAAAAATGAGAAAATAAAAAATTTTAGATGTCTATTTAGCCCAAAGATTAAAATATAACCTTATGACTGTTGTTCAATATACTCAAAATCATTATAGAGTTATTTCCAATTGCAATTCTTCGATAAATTTCTAAGAGTCTAATTTCTAGAATTGAAATGACCAAGAATAGGATGTATCACTTGACTATGACAATTGTAAATTAGTCAACCACGCTTCCCATAAAGTAATTAGTCTAAATGGGTCTTGGATTTGGAATTTGAGATTTGATCACTTGCATTTTGGAGGACTAAATTTGTTGCAATAGAAGCAATTGGTTAAATGCCTACCAATCACATATGAATCATCCAACTCTTGTGAGAGTTTCATATTTTCAAAAGAGCATGGTGAGAACTTTCTCGCTACTGCTTCTTACATGGAAAAGGCACCATTGGAGCTATTGCACACAAATTTGGGTTCCCCTATGCAAACCCAATGTATTGGAGGAAACTTTATTTCTTGAGATTTATTAGTGATTTTAGTGAGAAGATGTGGGTATACTTCTTGAAAGTCAAATTTGAAACTTTTCACAAGTTCAAGAAGTTTAATGCCCTGGTTAAAAAGAAAAGTGGTTAATGTATTAAATATTGAGGTTTGACTAAGGAGAAGAATATTCCTACTAAGAGTTTATAACAAATGTAAATACCTTGGAATCAAAAGACAATTTACAATTAAGTACACACCATAGCAAAGTGGTGTAACAGAAAGGAAGGATAGAAATAACGAACATGGGTAAATTTTTTTTGAAAAAAAAAAATTATCTAATGAGTTTTGGGGTGAAGCAATTTCTTGTTATGTATACATTTTAAACAAGTCTCCCAAAACAAATATTAAAAACAAAGTTCCACAAGAGGCTTGGAGTGGTATAAGTGCATTGTATCACATTTTAAGGTGCTTAGATGTGTGGAATATGCTTAAATACTTGAACAACTAAGAATAAAACTAAATGGAAAAAGCAAAAAGTAAATTTGACAATTTATAGTAAGTGGTCCAAAGCATACAAATTGCAAAATCCAATGACAGAGAAATTATAATCAGTAGAGATTTAGAGTTTAAAGAAGTTAAATCTTGGAATGGAAGTGTAGGAAAACTATGACGGTTAAGAGAAAACAATCCTTATGGTAATGTTGACATAGAAGATAAGAATGAGCAAACATGACAACAAGATACACAAGATCAATTACCTATCAAGGGTACTCCAACAAGGACTCTAATAAATGATTTTCAAGGTGTGTCATCAAGGCCAATAAGTTAGTATACTCCTAGTTCTTTGTCAAGTAATGAATTTGGCCCAAACACTAGAAACACTAGAAAGATTCAAGAAATTTCTGAAGAATTAGACAACCATTAAAGTTTTCATTGTCCTCATGTCAACCTACAATATTTAAAGAAGCAATTAAAGAAGAACATTGAGTCAAAGCAATGGATGAAGAAATAGATTCCAAATAGAAGAATGATACATGGGCTCTAATGATTTACTGAAATACAGATTGTATTGGTGTGAAATGGGTTTAGAAAACCAAATTAAATGAGAAGGGTGAAGTTTAAAGATATAAGGAAAGACTAGTAGCAAAGGATTTTGCACAATAACCTGGAATTGACATTAAAAAAACAATTGCACCGCTAGAAAATTAGATACAATTAGGATATGCAAGCAGGATGGACCAAAGGTAGAGGAATAGAAAAAATTCTCCTTCATTTTCTTTAGAAAAGGAAACATCTAAATCAAGTAAAACTAAAGTTGTTGGATAAAAAATTGTTTCACAACCAATCGATCTTCAATCCCATCCTAGTCTGAGGTCTCACTTATTTCCCTTTACTTTCCATTGGGCCAATACTGAATCCATAATCCCACATTCCTCGTTGGCATTAAGCTGAAGTATAATAGACAACTAACCCCCCATCTCCTTATGATGCCGCATAGGAAGACAAATTTATGCTCAATCAATAGATTCTCATAACATCCCTATCCAGATTTCCTAGGGATTATTCAGGTGATCTCACCGAGTCGTTTCTTTATATCCCATTACATATATTTCTAGATCATCGAGGAAGGGAAATAATGGTAATAGCTGCTCAAAACAAATGGAATATATACCAAATGGATGTGAAATATGGATTCTTAAATGGAATTATAGAAGAAGAAGTTTATGTGCAAAAACCACTAGGCTATGAAATAAAAGGATAAGAAGATAAGGTATATAGGTTGAAGAAAGCTCTTTATGTTCTCAAGCAAGCTCCAATAACTCTAGATAGACTCTTATTTGATCAACCATATATTTAACATAAGCAATAGTGAACCAACTTTTTATATAAATGTAAATTATCAAGGGAAAATTATAATTATTTGTTTATATGTTGATGACATTACTTTTATTGGAAACTTTCCATTAGATCAATTTAAATCAATATGAAACAAGGATTTCAGATGATAGATTTGGGATTGATGAAGTACATGCTTAACAGAGAAGTAAATTAGTTAGATTCTAAAATATTTTTATTTCCAACAAAATATGCATTTGATGTAATGAAAAGGTTTAAAATCATGAATTGCGAGGCAACACACACATCAGCAGAAACAAGAACAAAAATCAACAAAGAAGATAAAGGTTCAAATGTAGATCTTACATTTTTTAAGAGATGAGTTGGTAGTCTCATGCACCTCACTACCACTAGACCAAACATTATGTTTGTAGCTAGCCTAATTTATAGGTTTATGGATACACCTAGAGAAATGCATTGGGAATTTGGAAAAATGTTTTTGAGATATGTTGTAGGAACAACAAGATATGTTTTCTTATAATACTCAAACCATGATTTAACATGCATCCAAGAAGCACCCCATTATGAAAATATTAGTAATAAAAGATGAGCATGCAATAGTAATAACAATAGCTTTTCAAGTCATTTCATTACATAGAGTATTAAGTGATCTTCAACAAGGACAAGAAGGACCAATTCTAGTTTATTATGACAACAATTTACTCATAAATTTGTTTAAGAATCACGCTTTTCACAAAAATAGCAAGCACATTGACATGAGATATCATTTTAGTTCCTATGGGTGTAGCTGACTTGGAAAAGCATGCTATGTAAAGTGTTAAGTAAAAAATTATGAGGTCCTTGGTTTGATTCTCCTGATTAACCTATGTCCATGTTAGGTTCATCATTGTGCAACTAGTGGTTAGTGGTAGTGCAACTAGTGGTTATAGTGGTAGTGGACAAAATCAACCCTATGTCATGCAAGTATGAGATTTCCCTAGTTGTCATTTCTACTAGTTAATTTAAATAGGAAAAAAGAAAAATATATCATTTTATAAGAAAAATTGTAGATAATGGTGATATGTATTTAGAATTTTGTAAGTCAAATGGCCAATTCGTCAACATATTCACAAAGCCACTAGAAAGAGATGTTTTGGAATTTAATGGATACAATCTAGGTGTTGTAGATGTTGAAGCATTTACTAGCCGTAAATAAAAGGGAGTATTAGAATATTGTAATTACTCCCACTGACCTAGTTATTTTTTGTAAGATAATTTGTTTTATTGATTTTCATTGAAATTACATATCATGAAAGTTAATAAAAACCCTTGTTCTACCTCTAGGGGAGCTAAATTAGTGGAAATGCAAAATACTCTATAGCATGGGAATTAAAATCAAAATTTATACAAAATATGATATAATGCTTTAGTTTAAAATTGTTATTATATAGCAAAATAACATGTCAAGGTTGAAAATCTATAGGGCATTTATGAAAATTAGACAATCAGAAAGCTATCATAAAATCTAGGAAGCAACAAAAGATTGCACCTCAATGGGGTCTTCATCATGTTTTCTTGTAATCGTTGGGTTAGAGTATGGGGGTAGTCAAGCTTCAATACACTTCATTCTATTGATGATATATTTCATTTGGAGTTACATTTCATCAATAATGATAATACTTCCATCCCTGACATCATTTCAATACAGGGGCACCTAGCTTCTTAACATCTTTATATGCGAGTAGAGGTCTATAATGTTAAGATATTGGTTTTGTCATCCTCTACTATACCCTATAATAGGAACCTTTGCTACAACCACTAAGAGAAATGTAGTATATGATAATCATTCTATTTTTGTAGTTGCTTCCTATTTGGTCTTGATGTTCCTATTGAATATTCATAGGAGTTTGATATTGAAACAACCTATCAAGAGACTCTACTCAAAATTTGGCACACAAACCTCTCCTAGATCTGTTGTTTCCTACTCCTCTTTAGCTCTAGCCTCATTGATGTGTCATAGCTAAAATTGAGAGTAGGTACAGAAAAAGGGTCACATGAAACACACAAAAGGTAGAAGGAGATCCAATCAAGAGAAGGTGAGCTCAGAAACCATCCAAATAGCTTCAACAGTGCAGGTTTAGATTATTTGAGGAGAAGGAGATGTGGATATGTTGGAGACACAAGCATATATATTTCCATAAGAATGCATGAAGGAGGAAAACAATACACAATCCAAGATAAAGAGTTGGGGGAGACTTTATACCTATTTTATTCAATATTTTGAATAAAATCCCACCATATGGCTTCTTGGAATTAGCAAGATACTCTTCGTAAGCCTCAATAATTTCACCTTTGAGAAGCTTTGTTCGGACCATAGGGGCCATTACAGGATAGTCAAGATAAATAAGCGGGGGTTTCATGCATAGGGAAAGTCATATAAACTAGGTAGGGTTTCAAGGAATAAACCCTAATCTCACACAATGACATGTATAGGAAAAAAACTTTGAACTCGAATATAGGATATGTGGGAATAGAACCATAAGCCTCTAAATGACCCACTGGAAGATAGGAATGACAATAATGGAATGAAGTTGTAATAATATTAATTGGCAAGGCTTAATACCTTTCAATCATATGACCAATATCGAGGTGTTAAAACATACAATTTTTGACTTGGATGAGTAATTCCACATCATCATCCAAATTTATTATTCATTCAACATGATATAGTCCCTAGTGTTAACTATACAGATTATGGTCTATCCATTAGATAGGCGTATCAAGATTTTCCCCATCACAAATTTAATTATGAAAATAATGAATGCACCTAGTGTTAGTTTACACCATCTCTGACAATAATACAATCACCAAAACATAAATATCGAGATAAATAGTGATAGGTGATGTTAAATAGTTTAAGGTTGAACCCTTTTGATATAGTATGGAATATGAAAAACATGGTTAAATATTATAGTAAGGTCCAAAAGTTAATTAATTCATTCATATTCCAAAACTGTATAACATATAAAAACATCACGTCATAAGAAAAATTTCAATCCATAACTAGGCCAAAGGAAATATGTAAGAGCAATATCCAGAACACCATGTTTTTATGTGGAATTGACCAAATAGATCCATGAAAGTATCAAGTTTACTCATAAAAATGAAGGAATGTGATGGCTATAACTGCATGAGGATGATGTTGAATTTTCAAAGCAACAAAAGAAATACATCAACCAATTGAAATTAATATTTAGGATTAGAATCATAGAGCCAATGAAAAAAAATATTAGGTCAAAGTTTAAAACAAATTAGCATAATCATCACGCAAGAATAAAGCCTTTACTTGTGAAAGAAATGAGTCATCATTTCAGATCACTAAGGCAAATCAACAATTCAAAAAACATAAAAGGAGGGCGTTAATGTTTTTATATGTTCTTTTAATTCCCTATATTTAAAAATGTCAATCGAGAATTCGCAATATTAGAGTTGCAAAACATTATGGTTCAAATCCAAGTTCATTGCTTTATAATCACTTAGTACAAAATTAAGTACCAAATGTTCATTCCAATATTTTTCCCTAATTTGAAATCATTCCATTACTTTATTGAAATCTACGGATGTAAACAAAACTATTATCTTTTCTAATATCACACACAATTTAAAATCCCTAATTTATCTTTAACAACCATACAACCAATTCATCCTTAAAGGCTTTACTGGAAACAAACTCAATAATCACCATAACCTATTTTCAAAATTCAACTCAAGTAACATGTTTCACTCACTACCTTCACACAAAACGAACCACAAGGTCAAACTATAAATTGAAAATCAGTCCTAGAAATGCTATTAAACTTAGAATTCATTCACACAACTCTGTAATTCCATAAATCCATTCAAAACTAATTGAAGAACGAGATAAATAATCTACAGTCACTACAAAAACCTATGAAAAATTCCAGATATCAAACATTGGTTGCAAAGACCTTTTATTGGGACTTCTTATTCACCAAAAATAAAATATTTCATTTCAAATCAAATATTTTAGTCTTAATACTGTATAAAAATTGACCTTCATAAATCCAATTCGAATTAAATCATCTTCATTCAAACTCAGAAATTCTTGGTAAAAGAAATTCCTACAGATTCAAGTAACTCCTATGAAAATGACTTCATAAAATTAAGAAATTTGAAATGGTAATATATTATTTTAAAAATCAACCATGGACCGAGAGCTCAAGAAACAAAGCGTTCAAATCTACAGAATATTCCAAATGCTATTCGATCGCACCCTAAGTACTGAATATCTGAAAACCATAACAGAACGAATATTTCAAATGTAATTACTCTATACCAATCCCCACACACACACACTTCTTATATAACTAAGATCAATTACAAGACCTAGCTGAGGTCGATGGTGGGCCCTTGCCATGACATGAGACAAGCTAAATTTCCTCAATAAACTTTACAATATAGAGAAACATGAATTCACATGTATAAAAGCAAATATCACTTATATTAAGAGTCTTTAATAAAAAATGGATACAATAGTTCCAAACTGAAATTAAAACAGTGTTATAAAGTGTTCACAATCCCAATTCTCTTGCTTCAACTCCTAACCCATAACAATGGTACTTGGCCCTCTTAAAGAAATTATGGTCTGAATATAGATGTAACTACATGATCAAGAAAAATAATACGAGTATGATATGAGCTTAATTAAGATAATCCAAATTCTTAAGGATCACTCTTTCATTCTTTCATATCCACAAAAATCTATGACATTCTATCTTTAGGCTGAATGCGTTGTTGTTGCTATCATGATCATCAGAAACTGCCTCGGAGTGTTCATTTGTTTGACTGATGCCAATCGTGGAGTAAGGTACTGAATAGAGTATAGAATTAGGTACCGAATTGAGTACAAAATTAGGTACTGAATTGCCGCCTAGTGCACTCAGAGCTGAATGTTGAATCATGAGTGACTTTTAATTGAATTCAATTCTCCATCCTCATATTTAGGAACCCTAGAAAAATGTCAGCCAAATTGAGTCAAAAGAGTATGAATTCATTTAGCATCTACTCGAAATGACCAAAGACATGTGAAAATAGACCTAATTATGAATATTACCTCCATTTATGAGTTAAAATAGTTTAACAAGTATAAGATGGTTTGGAGGTGGAAAAAGGAGAAAAATGGGGGAGGATATAATGAAAAACTGTAGGATAATGTGTCAAAAGTAGGGCCCAACATCCCCCAATGCCGGAGGGAATGCATGTCCTCATGCAACTATCTTCCTCAAAACTGGTCAAACATCAAAATTGGGTCATCCTCCTTTTTCAGATTCCTGCCGCGCTAACCAAAACCTATAAACCATAATTTTTCTTCATTTACTATTGTCGAAACCTCCAAGCTTGTTCATGAACATTGAATCCTTTAATAGGCTTTAATTGCCTCACCTTCCAACTAAGAATTCATTTGTTATTCAAGACCAGTTTATCATTCTTTTATAGCAAATCTAGATTCTGGGTCCTATACATTTCATTTTCTCTCTTGAAATGAAGAATAGGGTCTTATACTTATAATACCTATCCTTAAGCTTCATATTATTCTTTTGCTGTTTATTTATTTGCAGCTGTAAGTTCCCTTCATTATGAAAAAAGACATCTTCAGGGTGTAGGGTATGCTTCTATGAATTTCTTCCCTTATGAGTTAACTTCTTATGAGTTTGGCTAACCATTGCCTTAGCCACTCACTTCCCTTTTTTTGGTCCTAGTTCAGACAAATTGTTCTGTGTAAAATCACTCTGAAGATCATGAAAATTATCAACTAGCCCTTCCTCCTCAGGCGGGGTTTTGTTCAACTTCTTTGTTTCTTCGAATGCCTGAGAGGGACTTTTTGCTTGTAACTCTAGATAGGATAAGACAATTATCGGCTCAAGGGTTTGAGCGCTCTGAGGAGGGCATTATTGATGAGTCATACTTCTCATGTGTCACCGACCTTGCTATGCGGTCATAATCTCTGGTACTTTTGGGAGCTCTTCTGATTGTGGTGGTGGAGTTAATATCGGCACTGCTTTGTCCTTCTCATGGAATAGTTTCCTCTTCCCCTTCTTAGGAATTTTTTTTTTATTTTTCATCTACCCACTCTTCAATTGCTGAAGCGACCGATTTTACAACCTCCATCCATGATTTATTCTGCTTAAATGTTGGGGTTTCTTAGATGTTGCATCCTTCACCTCAAGTTCTTTCTCTTTTCCCTGTATTTCTTTCCGTTTCTTCCCCTTTAAAGCTAGGGGCTCTTTCTTTGTAGAGGAGATGGAGTTGGTCAATTCTCGTGTAGCCAAGGGGTTCATCATACTTGCCTCAACTTCTATTGGTCCTGGCATTTTCTTAGAGGCTTTGTCTTGCTTAAAGGATGATTCAAAAACGGCTTTAGTCTCTTTGTTTGATTTGGTAGAGCGTGGACTAATAATTTATTTCCCCCCCTTTATTTGATTTTCCTCCCCACAAATTGTTTTAGCTAATAAACCTTCCCATGTTTCCTTTCGTTGACCCAGTTCGTGAATAACAAGAATTTTTATGAGACTAAAATGACACAAATCGGTTTCAACCTTCTTAGAAGTCAATTGAACACCTCTAGCAACCTTATGTAAAATTTGATGAGGGAAGAAAGGGAAACTTAGCTTGCGCCCATCTTTAAGGTGCAAGAGAAGTCTAATATGATAGAGGAACACAGTCGGATAGCTCCTTTCATAGGTTATGAACCTTTGTAACATAGTGATGAGCGGCCACAATTATTCTTCAATATAACCTCTCAAGACCCCTTTTGACTAGTTGATCATCTTATATGCGGGTTTGTAAACTTTGAACATTCCTCCCATTCGAGTGGTTTGCCTTTGAAATGCCTCTTTCCAGATGGAGGTAACCCTGTCGCCTTTCTTATCAAATTCCTCTGTAACCTTAACCTTTAAATTTCCAACCTTTTCTATCCTCTTATCAAAGTTGTGTGAATGCCATGGCAACCTTGTCATTGTATCCTTGAAACTTTTTGAGAAAATTAATCCACCCCTTCTCAAACCTTCTTCTGCAAGATGCATATTCTGGGATGGCAGAGAATTGCACAAAGGTAGGCTCATATTTGTCGGCCTCCATGCCGGCGATAGAACAATGTCAAATCCAAAGGGAAAATTAGGGAATCACAAGTTATCACAGGGTGCTTATGAAGTTTGGAAACACTGTAGAGACGAACGATTCTTCACTTCTTGGAGTTTCAAATAGGCTAAGTATTAATTAGAAAAGACAACCATGTTCTTAAATTATTCCACAAACTGTTCAATTATAATGATGGTGCAACTACCAAAGTGTATGTATCATGATAAAAGGTTAATGAGTAAAATGCATTTCAAATAAGGCAATCTAGAGTACTGACAATAATGGATTTCAATTCCATGAAGGAGGATCATATGAAATTATGATAACACATGAATCAACTAGATGGAGGTAAGATCACTAATTAGAATCCATTATTTACACTCATTGCCTTAATCAAAGTAAATGAAAACTTGTTTATACCTTTGATTGGTTGTATAATAATGGCTAGAGGTCCAAAAATAATGAATGATCAGACACTCTCATCATTTAATAGAATGTTTTTACCATTGTTGATTATGACGTAGACATGCTATTGCTTGGATCATGAACGAACTAAGACTTATACACTTTACCAAATTTTAATGTTTGTTGAGCTGAAGTTGGAACACACTGATACACTTTTTGGCTTGATATTCACAATCTTAGATACAAGCTTATTCAATACGTTAAATTTGTGGATTGTAATAAGTGCAGAATTAAGTACATAATTTCTGAAATCTCCCATAGTAAAAAAACATTGAACCATTGGGACTATGTTAAAATGGAAAATAGAAGTCATTCCATATCAATTTGGAATTGGTCTGGAAAATCAACTTTTTTAGGGATAAAATGCAACTAAAGTATGACAGTTGCTACTCCAAATTAATACTGGTAGTACCACTCCATGGATTTTGACCAGGCCTGGAATGGTTGCTTCTTGGTGGCATTTAAATTTTTGAGAGTTTAAAATGAACGAAATAAGACTCAATGGGGCTTCTTTCCCATAATTATTCTACTAGGCCCGAAAAAAGAGTAAATTTATACTTAGCAAATCTATATCTACTTCCATCTCATAAATTTTAACAAGCCTGAGTTATCTAATGTTCAGAGTGTTCAATTTTAGAGATTCTAAAGGACTCAAATTAGACTCTAGGGGGCTTCCTTTCCGAAAATATTCTTCCAGTCCCGAAAAAGAATAAATTTGTACTTGGAAGTTTCCTAACTACCATTGTCCCATTATTTTTAATGAGCCTCGGTAAGTTAGTGCTCGGAGCATTCAATTTTAGAGAGTCTAAAAATGTTCAAAGTAGACTCCAGAGGATCATTTTTTGTAAGTAATCCATCGAATCCGGATAAGTGAATAAATGAGCCATTTCTTCCTGAGTCTTGGGACACGCCTCCTTAATTAATTTGAAATGGCTAGCCAAAGGTATACTAACTAGTTTTGCATTCTGCATATTAAACCTTTCCAACACCTTTTCTATGTACTCACTTTGAGACAATGTTAATTTGTGATTCTTCTTGTCTCTAGTTATTCTCATGCCAAGGATTTGTTTTGCAGCACCCAAATCCTTCATTGCAAATGAGTTTGCCAATTTCCTTTTGAGCACATTTATTTCCTGCATGTTAGAACCTGCAACAAGCATGCCATCTACATACAATAACAATATAATATAGCTGCCATCATTTTACCTTTTGAGATAAACACAATGATTAGAGTGACATCTAGTATAACCTTGTTCAAACATAAACCTTTCAAATTTTAGATACCACTACCTTGGAACCTGTTTTAAGCCATACAAGCTCTTCTTCAACCTGCACACTAGTTTCTCCTTCCATTTTACCTCATATCCTTGTGGCTGCTACATATATATCTCTTCCTCCAAATCCCTATGGAGAAAGGTTGTCTTTACATCTAACTGCTCAAGATGCAAATATTCAGCTGCTACTAGACTTAGAATAGTTCTGGTTGAAGTCATTTTCACAATAGGATAAAATATCTCATCAAAGTATATACTGTTTTTCTGTGCAAACCCTTTCACCACAAGTCTAGCTATATACCTTTTCCTACCTCCATCTTCTTCCTTCAAATTGTAAACCCATTTATTCTGCAATGTTGTTTTACTTGCAGGCAACCTGACTAAGTCCCAAGTCTAATTATGTGCTAAGGAGTCCATCTCTTCTTTCATGGCTTGCTCCCACTTCTTCCTGGTTTCTACCTGCACTACTTCTTCATAACATTCTGGTTCACCAGAATCAGTCAATAATACATAATATAATGAAGGAGAGTATCGTTCAGGGGGTCTACTTATCTTGGTAGATCTTCTAACACCTCTTTCAGGTGTTTGAAGTGCTTGTTGCTGTTGTGATTGTTGTTCTGGCTGTTGATCATTATGATTTTCAGGCACCATCACTTTTTTTGTGATCTCATCAAGCACTGAGTATTCTCTATTTTCTTTTCCTTGTTTCTTTTCCTACATCTGATCCTTATACAAAACCTTTTCATTGAATATGACCTCTATGCTCCTAATGATTTTGTGTTTTTCATAATCATAAAAGCGATAACCAAAATCATTAACACCATACCGAATAAAGGTACATTTCTTTGATTTGCCTCAAGATTTGTTCTATTTGCTTTATTAATGTGGCAAAAGGCTTCACAACCAAAGTCTTTAAAAAAGAGTAGTTTACCTTTTTACCTGTCCATGCCTCCTCTGAAATACCACCATCCAAGGAACTTGAAGGCCCTCTATTTATTAGATAAATAGCAGTATCTACAACAGCTACCCAAAATTGCAAAGGAAATCTTGCATGCAATCTCATGCACCTTGCACGCTCCATGATTGTCCTATTCATCCTTTCCGACACACCATTTTTTTGTGGTGTTCCTGGAACCGTCTTCTCTCTGCGAATTCCATTCTCAGAACAATACCTATCAAAATATTTCCTTCAATATTCACCTCCATTGTCTGATCTGAGACAATTCAACCTTTTTCCTGTCTCATTTTCAACCAAAGCTTTCCATTTTTTGAAAATATCAAATAGATCAGATTTATTTCGAATACAATAAATCCAAGTTTTTCTGGTTGCATCATCAATAAAAGTAACATAATAATGAGAGCCACCAAGAGATGATACCTAAGCAGGTCCCCATACATCTGTATGCACAAGCTCTAATTTTTTCCTCTTCTTTTCTTTCCCAACTCTAAGGAATTTGACTCTCTTCTGTTTTCCATAAACACAATTCTCACAAAATTTTAAATCAACATGCTTCAGACCTAGCAACAAATTTCTTGAGTGAAGAATTTGCATCCCCTTCTCACTCATGTGCCTGAGCCTATGATGCCACAATTTTGTATCTTCTCTTGTATAGGTTAAAGCATTAACAAAATTAGAAATACCATTGCATAAATACAATGTACTGACCTTTTCTCCTTTTACTATTACTAGGGATCCTTTTGTGACCTTCCAGGTTTTATCTATGAAATTAGTTATGCAACCTTCACCTCCCAACTGCCATGTTGAAATCAGATTGTTCTTCAGATCTGGAACATGCCTTACCTCCTTCAATAGCCAATGATTTCCATTTTGTTGTTTTATGAAAACTGTACCCATTCTAATGATTTTACATGGTTTATCATCACCCAATCAAACCTGTCCAAAATCTCCTCGAACATAATCATAAAAATGTTTTCTATCAAGTGTGGCATGGAATGAGGCCCCTAAATATACCACCCAGGCATCAATAGTATTTTCTAATGAAAGAATCAAAGCATCTTGCAACACACCACCTATTACATTTGCTTCATGATTAGTTTCTTGCTGCGTGTCTCCTTTTCCCTTCCGAGACTTGCAGTCTTTCTTCAGGTGTCCTTTCTTCCCGCATTTCCAGCACACTATCCCCGATCTAGACTTGGATCTACCTTTTCTTGACTTACTGCGATATCCAGGGCTCTTTCCTCTTTCCATTTTTCTTCCCCTAGTCTATGTAGTCAAAGCATTACCTGATGTCTCATCGGAGCTTTTTCGTTGCATTTCCTCGCTAAGGATTGCACCAACAACATCATCAAACTTTAAAGTACTAGATCCAAAGATAGAGTTACTAATGGTCATAACAACATTCCAACTTTCTGGCAATGAGCACAGAAATAATAGAGCCCTAACTTCATCATCAAAAGTTACCCCTACAGAACTTAACTGAATTGTAACTGTATTAAAATCATTTAAATGATTAGCAATAGATCCACCTTCTGACTTTTTCATATTAAATAAACACTTCATAAGAAATACCTTATTTGAGGCCGAGGGTTTTTCATATAGTTTGGCCAATGTCGACATTAAACCTTCTATTGTTGTTTCCTTTGAAATATTAAACGCTACTGATGCTACTAGGCACAACTGAATTGTTCCAAGTGCCTTTCTGTTGAGAATATTCCATTCTGTGTCTGTCATACTCATCGGCTTCTTTGTCTTTCTGCTCAACGGTAGTTATAGATCTCTCTGATACAGATAATCTTCCATCTGCATCTTCCACAGCTAGTATTTTTGGCCATTGAATTTTTTGACCCTAAACCTATTGAAAAATGTGCAACAAGAAATGTTAAATTTAGAATGTGCTAAAAATAGGACTCCTAAAAATAACATGTCTAAAAATATCAGTTTGGCCAGTGAGGTCATTGGCCACATTAGGTGAGAGATGAAAATGCTAAAAATAGAAAGTTCTAAAAATAGCATTTTTGGGTCCCTTCCTATTTATAGTAGTCCCTAGACTATCTATAGGAAGTAAAATTCATTTTGGTCTTAACAACAATTGGAAATATTAATTAATTAATTGAGTTGAGTTAATTAGTTAAGGAAAATTAAACTTGAAGCCTTTGTGAGAACATGCAATAATTTCTCCACTGATTTGGGAATGTGTCCTTGATTTGCTCCACTGATTGAGGAATTAAGGATGAGTTCTATATTGAGAGGATCAGTTGACTTAGTTTTAAACTTAGTCAAGTTCAGTTAGATTAATTTACAAGTTGTTAAATTATGATATAGTTTGTTAATGCTTGCATGCACGTGACAACTATTATTTTAGATAACTAAGGATTCACTCATGGATAACTGTTGCATGTCAGTTCTGTCAGAGACCCAGTTGAGATTAGATGTGGGACAGTGTACTATTAGATGCTTGGATATTTCTAGTAAGTATTCCTTGCATGGAGAAGGATCTATTATAGGAGACTGGAGGACTTGTGGCCTATATATTGAGGCTTAGGTAGTCCATGATTTTCATCTTCTGATTGAAGATCGTCAGAGTACAGAAAGAGTAGGATAGCTCTTGAGCTAATTATTTTTGTAACCTGAAGAGGATTTCCACTTGATTGATAATACATGATTGGGGTTTTATGCTGGTGCTTTCCCCTGGATATATCTTGCGTTATGTGTGATTATTTCTCTTGATCAGTTATGCATGTTTCTACTTGATGTTGCTCATAAATTCAATTATGCTTGCGCTTAGTGTTTTGTTGAAGTAGAACAAGTATTATGCTTTAGGACATTGCATATATCGGTTTGTTCTATAGGTGAAATTTCTACATGGTATCAGAGCTAGCTGATTTGTAGAAAAATTCTAGAAAATTCTATAAAGCCTACCATCTTCCACCATTGCTCCCACTCGAACCAGGAACCCTTCTTTCTTGTGAGTTTATAAGCCAAATAGACCTTTGGCTTTGATACCAATTGTTAGAAAATTATATATTACAAAGCAATGGAACACATAAAATATTGCAGAAATATAAACAAAAAAAACACATAAAACATGAGAGACACAAATATACGTGGTTCACCTAGTTTGGGCTACGTCCACAGAGAAATAGCCAGTCTTTCCTTTTATATTATCCAGCAAACTGAAGAGATACAACCTACAACAGATCTGCTGTAACTCCCTCTTCATTCTCATATATAGTGAGGGGTTTCCTTCTAGGGCAAAAAACCCTAAATTAAACATAACTTCTACCATCAGATCTCCGCCTAATGAATGACTAAGATTGACTAGAAATTACTATACTTTTACAAGGCAATTTTACCCCCCCCCCTAGACCCCCCTTGCAACGAATATTTGAACTGGGGTCCAATGAGGCGATACCTTTTAATACAGAAGATAATTAGGCTCCACACCCAACAAGGTTAACAACAAAGGATTACAGATCAGACTCCAGAGATTGAAGAAAGAGAGTAGTTTAAGAAGTATATGCTCGTTCACCTTGTCCAAGCAGCGTATACACATGGGTTAACAGAACAAAAGGAGCGTATACGTATACACACACTTTCAAAGGAGGAAAAGCGCATACATGTTGGAAAACTAAGGAATATGAAACATGTAAGATGTTATGCATGTAACAAGTTTGGACATATAGCAAAGAAATGTAGGAGAAAATTTCAGGCACCATACCAAAAGGAGAAAACATCATCACACTCGAAGATATGGAAGAAGAAGGAAGTACAATAAAAAAAAATGTGGCATGGCACAGTATACAGACATAACAGACTCAGGGGGAGCTGAAAGTGTGAAACTTCAGTGTTCTAAATCTCATACGCAAGTTTCATGAAGACAAGTCACGTATATACACGAGTTCGAAGCTGCACAGACGCGTATATGTTGGTTTGAGGAAAAAGCAGAGGGATAGACTCAGGAAAAAGGGTTTGATATGGTTTAGTCAATTATTTGATCTGTTTGATGATGGTTACAATCTGCTGATGATATGTGGAAATGTGTTTGTCCTCATAAGCTGTTAAAAAGTTGATGTATATCTGATTTATGATGATGCCTTGATGATTCTTACAGATATTTGCAATGATCAGATTTGACAATGAATAGTTGAGACAGGTTTAGGGGAAGCATATGCTTATAATAATGCATTGTTGGCATTATGTTTAGAATTCTTTGGTACCTAATGATTCTTATCAATGATGATGATGCTTATTTGGCTAAAGTTTTTAAATGATACACCATGCTATGTTACAGTTATGAGTTGACCTTGATGAAATCTCAGATGATACTTGTATTGCTTGGGGTTACATAGTTGTTATTCAAATCAGATTTATGGATGATTGTGGATGAATTTTTGATGATGCATACAATACATATATGTTGCTTACATGGTGATCTTCATAAGGACAAGGAGAAGTGCAAAGCTTGAGTACACAACTTCATTATTTGATGATGAGCCACTCATTTATTTTATGATGGTGTCATCATGCCTTCAAAGATGCATAAAATTCATATGGTGCAGTTATGATGCAGGATTCCTATAGTTCTTGGTTCTCACATCGTTAAGGATTATTGTTGTTGATGGCATCAAGAAAGCTTAACAAATGATCATGAGCTTATGGTTTGGTACATAGTTGATGGATACACATGATGTTGGATACATGGATGATTACTTAAGTTGCATATTGATAAATATCATTGGTTGGCCAAGAGAATGGTGTTAATGTAGGTCTCATGAAGACATAGCTATTTGAAGACATGGATATTCGGAGACATGGCTTACTTAGTCACATAATGATGATGACTTCTTACTTTATGTTGATAAGTTTGATACTCACACATGTTGATTATCATGGTTGATGCTTATCAAATGTGGCATGTTCCCTAGTGATGATACATGGTTGATATATTGAGGGCTCTTGTGGAAAGATCATGCAGTTCTTGATGATGATGTTATGATCATAGATCATGACTATGGTGTTTTCACATACATATGATATGATTTTTGTGTTACTGCTTGAAGATATGACATATGATTAGTTGATTCATGGAAGGTTATGATAAGGCTCTTTATACGGAGAAAGTTGATCTTGATGAGATCAAGAGGATGAGTTGATATCTATATGCGGCATACTTTGTCATAGGTTGATGATATTTACATTGTCATATATTAAGAACTAGTGATGGACATATACAAGTTGCTGGACTAGATGTTGGCAGATCATATATGGTGTATGATAGTTGCTGATGGCTATCATGGTCTTGTTTAGATCTTTGGTCTTTGTTATAAATGTCATGTATGTCATTTGATGAAAAGGTCATATAGAGACTCATGATGTAATATGTCTCTGTATGTCATAGTCTTTTAGTGAGTCCCTCTTGTTCATATGATGTAATTTGTACCCCCACTATGCATGGGAAGGATGATGTAATAATTACTATATTTCAGTCATGTATAAACAATTGGTATATCCCCACTTGGCTGGGTAGATGAGTCAAATTTGGTATATCCCCACTTGGTTGGGAGATTGATGTATGTGTGAGTTATTGGTGATAGGAACATCATACTCACATAGTTGAGTTATAGAGTCATGATATTTTTTTTTAGAAACTCTACTTGTAGACTTTGCATGTGCTCAGGGGGAGCATGGATGGTTTAGTGCATCACAGCATGTACAAAGGGGGGATTTAATCAGAAAATCTAGCATGTGCCTAGGGGGAGCATGATCAATGATCAATATTCAGCTGTTCAGATATGAAAGTCTTCATTTTGGTCAACCCTTTTCCCTTGATATCAAAGGGGGAGAATATCTTGGTCCGCCCTTTTCCCTTGATGTCAAAGGGGGAGAGTATTTTGGTGTTTCTTTTTATCTCTAATAGTTTCTACAG
This sequence comes from Pinus taeda, assembly GCA_000404065.3. NCBI lineage: Eukaryota > Viridiplantae > Streptophyta > Pinopsida > Pinales > Pinaceae > Pinus > Pinus taeda. Next base: position 137,683 of record APFE031099896.1, read on the forward strand.
CTTGTAGTAATCAAAACCATCATGGTTGCCATCAAGTCCAAAGGGGGAGATTGTTGGCATTATGATGCATGTGTTGTACTTGATGGCAACCCACTTATAGTAGAACAACTCACTTGTATATGGTAACTAGATGAATCTACATAAGAGATATCATATGTGACAGAATGCATGGTAGTTGTGTTTACAAATGTGACAAAATGCAGGGCAGTTCAAGGGAATTAGTTCAGAAGTATTGTACAATAGAATTATGATACAGGTGTTGCCCTTGATGGCAACTCACTCATATGACAGTTCACAGTGCAGCAGGTTAATACCAAAGGATTACATATCAGACTCCAACGATTGAAGAAAAGAGTAGTTTAAGAAGTATATGCTGGTTCACCTTGTCCAAGTAGCATATACACGTGGGTTAATAGAACAAAAGGAGTGTATACGTATACACACTTTCAAAGGAGGAAAAGTGCGTACATGTTGGAAAACTAAGGTTTTGATCCGAGGTATTTAGTCCAAGGTATTGACCCTAGGTATTTGGTCCAAGGTATTGGTCCTAAGTGGTTCTAGTCCAAGGTATTGAGAAAGGCCTAAAACTATATAAGGAGGAGATGATCATTAGGCCAATGAGTGCAAGTATTGAATATATTATGAAGTGTTAGATCATATATACGGGTTATGAGATTTTGATGCTTTGCTTGATCTGAACCATGGATGAACCTATGTGGTTGATGATGGATGATGGATCAGGATCATAAAGCATTAAATGAATTATCATTATGTGGTTTGATCATGGACAGTATAGATTTTAATACTGACACATGTTTTATTCTGTAAATGTTATGATCTGGGTATGACTGAAGTTTGGAATAGCTGTGAAGTTTTAAGTTAGTATTTGCAGATATGTATGATGTTTTGCTTTGGTAAAAGCACGTATACACGCTGGTTCGACACATCGAAGTAGCATATACCTTATGAACTATGATGATTGAAGTTGCAGTTGGTTCTGGCTGTTGATGCAGAGTTCTATGTTATGCTTTGTGTTATGGTGACTGCATTCTGGTGACAATGTTATGAATGTTCAGATTGATTGATTGTGATGAGATCTAATGATGGATCAGGATCTGATAATGGATGGGCTAGATCTGATTGCTAACACATATTTTATCCTTTATATATGATGATTTGGGTATGTCTGAAGTTGGGAAGTGTAGCGAAGCTATAAGTATTTGTAGATCTATACACTGGTTCGCTTTGGTGAAGTTGCGTATACACACTGTTTTGGCTCTTCCAAGTAGCGTATGCAAAAGAAAAGCTTTATGTTCAAGGATGATTGATCTATCACATCAATACTACTATTTTATTGTTGTTTGTCAATGATGTCTTCTTGATCTGAAAGTAGAACTAAATATATAAGGAAATTGAGTTTGATTGATTGATTGAAAAGGAAGGGTGATCCTTGTTTCTAACTATTTAGAACTTAGTAATATGACAATAGATCTTCATAATGTCACTGATTGGTACAGTTTGTGGTTCAAAAGTTTTATGATTTAGTATCTTTAAAGATATACACAGGTTTGGCTAAAGGAAGTAGCGTATACACACAGTTTGGGTTTAGCCAAGTAGCGTATACACTCTGATGCATGGTTTTGAGGTTACAGTTGGTTATGAATGATGATGTAGTGTTCTGGGTTCAGATTTGTGTACTGGTTACAGTGATCTATCTCTTCCACTTGATTGGTTGAAGCTGATTAAGTATGAATGAATGATTCAGTTGTGCTAGAGGTTCAAAGGTTGTTAGTAATTGATTGAGTTGTGGCTGATTCAAAGAGTGATGATTAAGTTCCAGTGGTTGGTTGATGTAGATATATTTGATGGTTTTATTGCAGTTATGATTTTGAGCTACAATGTTGTTCCAGGAGTATCCAGTCTAAAAATTTATGAAATGTGGTCCCTAGAGGAAGAGATAAGGTTGTAGCTTTCTTTAGGTTGGCGCCTACATACTGGTAAACATATTGGCCAGTACAAGATCCAGGGGGTTGGAGCTCCCTTCCAGTAGTAGCTGGAAAACAAGTGAAGGTTGGAGCCTTCAGTAGGCCGACACCTACGTACTAGTAAACATATTGGCTAGTACAAGAACTAGGGGGTTGTAGCTCCCTTCTAGTAGAAGCTGGAGAATGAGAGAAGGTTGTAACGTTTTGCAGGTAGAAGCCTGCATACTGGTATGAGTCTGCACCAGTATAAGATTGTAAATAGATTATCTCATTATTAAAAGAATACAGAGATGACAACAATAGGTGGTTTTCACCCACATTGGGTTTCCACCTTAAATCTTGGTGTTCATGTGTGTTGCTTATGTGTGATGTTTTATTCTGTTATTACTGCACATGGTTACTATTTAATGTTTAATAAAGTACTGATGCACTGATTAAAGATCAACATATGATGAATTAACTGAATAATAAGTTCACTGGATCTACGCTGGTTTCCTGAAGAACAATTGCGTGCACACGCGAGTTCCCTTCACTGAAGTAGCATATATAAATTTGATTATGGAAATGAAAAAGCTATAGATTGTAAATACTGATTCACCCCCCCTCTCAGTATTATTTCAGCAATTACTTGCGTTCATATAACAAAGTAAAATATGTAGATTCGTGCATCAATACAACATTAAATCATAAACCCCATATTCACATAACATAATTGCATGCATTCATAACAGAAGTAAAATAACTCATGCACAAGTAATTCCAGAATAATTCTCTTTATTGATGTTTAGATCTCCTTTACAGAATCTAACTACCCTACGCACACTGCTGTAGGGGTCGACACACTCAACTATAGACTTCTATCCTAGGCCTCTGCACATTCAGCTGCAGAGCCTCTTTCTTATGTTATGACTTTTCGCTCTTAGCTCTCACAGACCCATTACATTCATCAACCTCGATTATGAACTAAAGATTGCCTTAAACTCTTCTAAGACTTCCCTTTTTGTACAATCCCATGGTCCGCAGACCAGGGGTGGATCTCATAAAGCCGACACAAGTTACCTAAACCAAGGGTAGAAACCCTTGTTGACTTTTTACCCTAGGGGACCCGTTCCCAACAATGTCCTCAAAAAGGAAATCTACAACAAAATTTTCAGTAGAAGAATATAAGGATTTAGCTTCCACCCAGTTTGTCACATAATCAGTATAGACTAAGATATACCTCTTCTTTTTGGACATAGGAGAAATAGGCCCTACAAAATCTAATTCCCACTTTTCAAAAGGTTCAATTGATACCTATGTTTGGAGAGGCAACTCGTCACTTGGAACATATATCCGCATTCTTTGGAAAGCATGACAATTGGAAACAAATTTCTTGGCATATTTAAAAAGAGTGAGCCAATAATATCCCCCATGTAACACCTTATAAGTTGTCCTTTTATCGATAAAATTCCCACCACAAGGTTCACTATGACAAGCTTCCAAGACATCATACATCTCGTCCTCTCGCACACATCTCCTCATGGTTTAATATGGTCCAGTGCGGTATAGGTCTCCTTTTATACATGAATAATTGACACTCAACTGCACAATATTATGATTCTCCCTGGCAAATAGATTTTATGGCTGCCTACCTGTTACCAAGTAACTAGCCATATCAATGAAACATGGAGTATAAGTAGAAATGAAAAATAGGTTCTCATTAGGAAAATCATCTGCAACTAGGGCAATGTCCTATGACATGTTCATTCTAGACAGAAAGTATACAACTGAATTGTTTCACCCAGGCCTGTCAATCAGAGTAATATTAAATTCCTAAAGCAGAAGCAACCATCTAGTGATTCTACCATTTGTAATAGGTTTTTTCATAAGAAATATAATAGTTGAATGATCAATATGAATTTTTTTTATAACCAATAATATAGTGCCTAAATTTGTTGATTGTGTGAACCCCTGTTAATAATTCCTTTTGGTGATGGTGTAATTCAACTCTGCATGTGAGATATTTTTTCTAACAAAGTAAATAGCATAAGGAATGTGATCATCCCTTTGTCCTAGCACAACTCAAAGGGTTGTGTCTGATGCATTGGTATAAATATGAAAAGGAAGGGACCAATTAAGCCCTATCAACAGTGGAGTTGTTGGAAATTTGTCTTTTAATTCCTAAAAATCATTTTGACAATTAGTATTCCACGAAAAATCTACATCTTTATCCAAAAATTTAAACATAGGTGAAGAAAGTTTGGTAAAATTTTCAATAAATATCCTATAATACCATGCATGCCCCAAAAAACTTCTTACCCCTTTCTACATTGTTGGGATTGGAATCTGTGAGATTACCTTGATTTTTGCAGGGTCAACTTTTATCCTTGTTTGTGACACATGATTACCAAGAACAATTCCATCAACTTGCATCATTTTTCATTTTTCATTACTAAGCGATAGATGAGTCTCTTGACAACGAATAAAAACTTTTTCTAAATTTTCCAAAGCCTCCTGAAAATCATTTCCATACATTGTGAAGTCATCCATGTATACTTCCAAACAATCATGTATAAGGTCATCAAAAATGGCCAAAACAACCTTGTAAAGGGTAGTTGGGGCATTACACAAGCCCAACGAGAGAATTCAGCATAGGTACCCCAAGGGTAGGTAAAAGTAGTTTTCTCTTGGTCTTCTGTGGCTATTTGGGTCTAATTGTAACCATTGTACCCATCCAAGAAAGAGAAATACTTTTTCCTTGATAAATTATGAAGCACTTGGTTAATAAAAGGTAGAGAAAAAAAATCTCTCAAAGCGGCCTTTTTTAGCTCCTTATAACCAAAGTAGATTTTCCATTTCCCATTTTTCTTGGGAACCACTACTAGAGGAGATATCCGTTTATTGTTAGAGATGGAATATATAAAATTTTCACTCAAATTTTTTGAAGTTCATCTTTGACAATTTCTTTAAGGGTTGGATTCATGCATCTTTGTGGTTTCCTTACAGGTCTGATTTCTTCATTGGTGTAAATATGATGTATGCAAGTGTTGGGATGTATCCCTTTCATATCTAGATAGTCCAAGTAAATTCCCTGGACTATTTTTTTATCATTTCTACTACTTTTGTTTTTGTTATGTACTTAGGTCTCTACCTACATACAATGTTTTTCCAGAATTGATTTCAATAGGTTGTACACATTCTTCCCTATTTTCTCCTATGGGTGTAATAGTATATGATGCAAACATGGCAAGATAAAAAGTTTCCTAAAACTCGCTAATGAAAACATGATTATAACCACTAAATGAAATAGGGTATTTAATACATCTTATATCAGATAAAAATTGCTACAAAACATGTTCCTCTTGTTGTTCTTAAAATCCCCTTGATTGTTCTAAGGTTAACAGGGGAAGCATACATTCTTCCTCTCCATAAGGTCTTTTCAACCAAAGAGGGACTTCACCAGCTAATTGAGTAGGTGGAAAAATGGTTAATATTCGGATTTGAGATCCATTCGAGATAGTCATTTCTCCAGTTCTACACCCAATGACAACATTAGTGGTAGCTAACCAGGGTTGACCTAGGACTATTAGGTGTCCTGGTTTAGTATTCTTTGGAGAAATTACTATGAAACCAATTGGATCTTCCAAAGATGCTACTGTTACCACCACATATTCTAGGACTCCAAAATGTTTAACAACAAACTTGTCTGTTAATTCTAATACAAAGGTGTGGGTTTTACATCATTTTGTTGTAGAAATGTCATAGTATCAACAATAATTGATTGATGGTTTCTCTTAGATATACCAAGGTTTTAGGAAAGAAAGTCCCATTTATTCCTATGGTCACTACTTGATTCCCTGGATCGTCATATTTCAGTGGTAGTCCAGATATCATTTATGACATTTCATTGATTACTTTGATAGTATGATTATTAATTTTCTTCCTTCGTGGTTTCTTGAGGCAAATATCCCTAATGATCTTAGTGTAAATAGGTGTATCTTTAATGGCTTGTAGTAAAGGGATCTTTATACAAACATTCCTTAATTTGGATTCCAAATCATATTATCTAGATGACTCAACCTTATTTACAAGCAATATTTTAGGAAAAGGAGGCTCCTTAGGTTCCACGAGCTTCTGAGGTTCTCTTACTACATCGTTCCTTTCATTTTCTATTTGTTCATTCGATTTGTCTTTAGATTCTATATGGGAATCATCCTCTTGCATAACTATAGCAGAGTTATTTTTATTAATCATTTTCCCAAACCTAAGTTGAATTTCATTTAGAGGAAAGGAAGTGATAACATAAGTGGGAAAATGATGCAGTTTGATGTTTTGCATAGGTTGAGGAGGTCTATTATTAGGATTAGATATGGGTTGTGTAGGAAATTATGTTGGCCTAGGAGGGTTTGAGTTAAATTATTTTTGTGTCTATTGTGAAGATGGATTGGAATCTTGAGGTAGTGGTAGTGGTTGTGGCTACTATAATGGAGGTGGTAATGGTAATGCAAATTGTTGTTGTGTGTGATAAGGCCGACTATACCCTTTTTGGTATTGAGGCATATTAGGTGTATATGGCACATAGGGTGAATATTGTGGCTAGTAATTGGGATATGGAGGTACTGGAATTTGGGACTGAAAGACATTCCCATAAGGGTTTCCCTTCCATCCTTGATTCCGTTGTGAATTCTGAAGTGGTTGGGTTGACCACAGAGGATAAGATGTATGAGGGTTCCATGGTTGAAACTGGGGAAAAGACTACATATTAGGGTCATGATAAGGATTACTATTCGATGTCCTCCATGGTGGTTTTCTAGAATTTTGAGGAAGCTCACTTGTTTTAGCCCCTCCTTTATAAATAGCTTATAATCCTGGTAAAGAAGGGCATTTTCCAGTGGGATGATCATGGGTGAAAATTCCATAAACTTCTACTACATTTATAGGACATTCCATCTCAGCATGTTTTCTTTTGTATTTAGGACATAAAATGGCTAAAGAAACCTTCTCTTCCTCTTGTTTCCTCTTTATTTTCATAGTATCCAACTGGTCACTGATAGTATTTAGGACGTTTTTCTTAAAATTCTCTAAAAGGTTCCCAAGTTCAGTTTGAGTAACACCACCCTGGACAGGTTTAGAATTCCTAGACATGTAATACCTTCGGTTGTCATGAATTATTTTGCCTACCTTAGCTTGGCTTCTGGAATAAGTTCTACATAGCTAAGCTATTTCAGTAAAAGGTTTCTTATAGATGTCTCTAGAGCTTAAGAGATTTAAGATTTCAACACATTCATCCATTATCCCTTTTAAGAAAATAATCCTAAAGGTCCTCTCGTCCAAATTACCTATTCAAGATTTATGATAATTATAAAGGAACATTTCAAGATATTCTTCCAGAATCTCTTCTTCCATTTGTTGCATTATAAAAATGTCATTAATGTCTCTAGTTTTGCAATAATCTTGATATTTCTTAAGAAAGACAGATTTCATATCATCCTAGGAATAGATAGCGTGTTCTCCCAAGCTCATCAACCACCTAAGGGTTGAATCTTTTAGGGAAATAGTTTGAGCTTATGTGCATCATCATGATAGTTATAAATTATACAAATAATATCAAATTCAAACAAAAAAGAGTCAGGGTCTTCGGAAGATGTATCGTGGAAGAGATGCCAAAGATATATTTTTCATAGTAATATTCCTAGTAATATCCAGGATTGGAAATTGAAATGTGGTCTATAATTCCTCCTCGTTCTCCTTAGGTCCTCCTCTAGATCCATCTCTTCTATCACCATTAAGTAAGGTATTGATTCTATCATTTTTCCCGCCATTGTTCCTGTCATTATTTTGGTCTTTGTTTTTGTTATTATCTATCATTATTCCTGTTCTCTTCACCTCCTCCTCTGTCAACCATTTTTCAAGAGGTATAAAAGTAGTAGGCTCTAGTGTAGTACTCCAACTAAAAGAAGACTCAACTGAGCTAGGTTTTACATGCCCATGCCTCAAATATCTCTGAGGTCTTTCTACTAAAGATTCGACTTGTGAGACTACCACTGCTTTTGTTCCTACAACAACTCCTAATATGGCCTATTCCTGTTGTGGTGTGCCTTCAAGTTATATTTTCCCCTCTGAGTGGAGTATTTCCTTTCCTAAGGCCACTATTACAACATATCTTTCCCCTTCCTCTCTGATGCCTGCATAATGATTAGCATGGTTAATTGGGGGGTTTTTGTAGGAACAAATAGTTCTGAAAATGATTTTGTACATTGAATAAATATTCCTTTAATATATCTAGGTCTACTTCTACTTTTACACATAAGAAAAGAAGAACTACAAAAATTGATCAAGGATAATCATAATTTGGAGCAACTCCAACATAGTGGATGTGTGGCTCTTCACTCACGTCTTACCGTACTTTCTCTGCCCACTAATTTTCCGACAAAATCCCTATCACACACATGAATCTACCAAAACAAAATACTACCTGTACCATTTGCAACCCCCTAAAAAAGACGCAAAAAATGTTAAGGTTTTGATATGTTCTTTTAATTCCCTATATTTAAAAATTTCAATCCAGAATTCGTAATATTAGATCTGCAAAAAATTACGATTCAGATCCACGTTCACTTCTTTATACTCACTTAGTACATAATTAAGTAACAACTGTGCATTCCAATATTTGTCTCTAATTCAAAATCATCCCATTACTCTACTAAAATCTACTAAAGTAAAGAAACCTATTATATTTTCTAATATCTCACACAATTCAAATCCCTAATTTATCTTTAACAACAATATAACCAATTCATGCTTAGAGTCTTTATTGGAAACAAATTTAGTAATCACCATAACCTATTTTCAAAATTCAGCACAAGTAACCTATTTCGCTCTCTACCTTTAAAGAAAACTAACCCCGCAGTCGAACTATAAATCGAAAATCAGTCATAGCGATGCTATTAAACTCATAATTTTTTCACTTACTGGTTCACGGATACTCGGGTCAGTGGGTAGCCGCTATGTCCAGGTTTTTTAACACTGAGTGGACGCCACTCGAAGGGCATCAACACCCCTTGGCCTATTTACTGACCTAACCCCAAGATCTTTCGGGATTCGACCCTGTGACCTCCCATTGGCGAGGCACTAGATTTGACCGATTGAGATAACTCTTGGGGCTATTAAACTCAGAATTGATTCACACGACTCTCTAATTCCATAAATCCATTAAAAAACAATTGAAGAACGAAATAAGTGATCTACAACCCCTACACAATCCTATGAAAAATTCCAAATATCAAACATTGGTTGCAAAGACCTTCTATTGGGACTTCTGATTCACAGACAGTAAAATATTTCATTTCAAATCAAAGATTTTTGTAACAACCTCTAGATAAAGGTTCATGTATTAAAAGTTAATAAAGGAAAAATAAGACCATGGTTAAGGGACGCATATTACAAGCCAAATGTTGGGCAAATATATCCTAGCGGGCATCATTGGATGTATATATGGCTAAGAGAAATTGTAAAAGGCAATGGATAAGGAATTAAAAAGAAAAAAGGTATATTGGCACATTTATTTATGAAAATAAAGGAAAATAGAAGAAAAGGAAGGTGAAAGGTCACTAATTGCATGAGGAAATTGAAGGAAAATAATGGAAAATGAAGAAAATAGAGGCCTCATTGATAAAATAATTCTAAGGATTAATTTGTAACCTTTTGTTAGTTTAGTTTTGGAGCTCTCCCATTATTCTCTCTCTCTCAGTCTTGGACACTTAGAGTTCTCTTGGAGCATTCTAGCTTTGTAGCAAGGAAGGGAAACACAAGCAAGGTAAGGACAAGGAAAAGAAAGGAAAGCAAAGAGAAAGTAGTGAAGAGAAGGATCAAGCAGCTTCAGCAGGAATACTTGTAGGTAACATATTGCATGTGTGATTTCCTAGTTAGTTTTGACATGCATGCCTTTGCATGTTGGTATTTGGTTCTCTTTTTGTCAGTGGCATGGTCTTGTTGGGTTATGAGAATGGTTTTTAGCCTTGCCTTTCCTTTTTCCAGATAGCCATAGTGTGATAGGATTTCTTCTTGATTTTGATATTTGGAATTGTCGAATGCTTTCAGAATATGGGGCAGAGGTGGTCTCAGGAAAATTCCCAAAGTCCTAGGAACCCTTTGACTAGTTTTGGTGGGATACACAGTAAAACCTGAGGGTGGAGTCTTGTTTTAGGGCCTAGTGATCATGTGTGGATTGTGGTAAAGCCTGAGAGACAAGGATATGGAAAATTCTTCAAGGATAGTGATGGAGTCTAGAGGCATTCCAAGCTTAGTTTGGTTTTGTGATCTTAGTGTCGGTTTTGGTGAGATCATGGTTTGGTGAGTGTGGAGGTGGTTTAACCTCTGGATTCCCTTGGTTGTTTTTGGATTGGTTTATCCATGAGATCCCACATTCATGCTTAGAATATGGCACGTAGGTCATTGGCTGAAAGAAATATTTGGTTCAGCCATGTCTATGGTTGGGTTGTACATGGAAGTCCCGAACCTAGTTAGCTCTTTCCTATGTTTAATAAAGCTAATTTCTCTTTCTTTTGTACTTGTTATTATGCGGCATGAATGGTTATTATCTCATTGTTATTTACATGGTTTAATGCTAGTTATAAGCATGGTTATATGACTGGTTATAGTCATGGTTATTTCATGTATTTACTTGTAACTAAAAGGATAATGGATGCAAGACCTAATTGATGTCAAAACAGTTAAGGGAAGATGGTGGTGATCCTTCTTGTCAAGTCTCATATGAGTTATTAGCCATTTATGCTCTGTCTTGTATGCATGTCCTATAGATTGCATTGATGTCAAGTATTTGACAGAATATTAGTCTCGGTTGGGGATGGTAGGGCCTAGTCGTGGAGCCATTTTTTGGCTTGCAAGTCTTGTTTCCATGCAATTTATGGATTCTAAAAGCTACAGAGGTTTTGGATAGTGACTTGGATTATGGGTTTGAAAAGTGGCACAAATCCTAGAGTCACAGGCATAGGTTTGAGGAGAAAATTCCCCAAATGGACCCATGCCTTTTTGTGGGAGTGACTAGAGCCTCCCTGATGCACCCTTGTCCATATAAAGATAGTTTCTATGGGTTCAGTTGTCTAAAACTCAGTCGGGACCTAGGGACTGGTCATGGGGATGACCCAGGAGGCTTCTGGGAGTCCTGTAGCAAGTACAGAAGTTTTGTGTTGTGGGTTTTCGTCGATTCCACTTCCTTAATGTAACCTAGGAGGTCAAGTCTTGTCATAGTAGCCCCTCATCTCATGTTTACCATGGGTAAGCTAGTGAAAATTGGTAGATATGAGGGGAGGCATTGCTATAGGGTGGTATCATAGTGGGTTGCGTTGTCTATGGGAAAAGTCTAATGTTGTCAAGGTCATTGTCGTCATGCATGTGATGAGGGTATCTGTTAGTATGGCCATGCATGATGTTATGTGTTGATAATGTTACATATCCATATATGCTTATGTTTATACATGTACATGCTAATGTGGACTAATATTGCAGATGAGATAAGCCTCCCTTGAACAACGATAAGGTATGGATTTTATTTTGGTATCTATTTGGTTTTTCTGACATGATATACTTGCAAAAAGAAGAGAATCAAGGTTGACGAGAAAAATGGTAGACTATAGCTCCCATGACTCTCCTTACAGATCAGTTGGCCAGTAAGGAGATCAGAATTCTCCTGGTATGGTAGATACATTGAGGAGCTTTGGGGCTAAAATCAAAAGTTGCAAGGTAGATAATGACAGGTTGGTTGAGGCTCAAGAAAGACTTGGAAGGGCTCAAGAAAAGTAAATAGAGGTTAATGCAACTATCCTTTAGAGCTTGTCAGAGTTGCAAAAGCAGGGAGAAATGAGGATCAATCAAGAGCAGGAAGAAAAGACCAATGGAGCTTATGATAGCAGGTCTCGGTCTAGACACAGGTTGGATAGAGAGGACATAGTTAAAGGTGGAATATCATTCGAAATACTTGACAGGAGGACTAGTATGTATGGTCATAATTCTAGTTCCTCTTCTAGGATATATTACCATAGTCATCAATATCATCATCCTTATAGGAAGGGTGAGTACTTTACTGAGGAGTTTAATAGAGTCAAGCTGCCTACATTCAATGGAGAGAGAAGAAGTCAGAAGATGTTGAGGCATGGTTTCTTGGGTTGAAGAAATTCTTCATATTTCATACTTATATAGAGAACATGAAAGAAAAGATAGTTGGCTTTTAGTATTAAAGTGAAAGAAGATATATGGTGGGAGGATATGAAGAATGTTAAAGGTATTCAGAACGATGACTTGACTTGGAATGAGTTTGAGAGGCTCTTCAAGAAGAAGTATTCGTCAGAAAGGTATTATGATGACAAAGATAATAATTTTTATGAGTTGCAGATGGGTTCCATGATAGATGAGTATACTAGCAGGTTCTTGGAGCTGTTGAGATATGTGCCTTACCTCAAGGAGGAGAAGTCCAAGTCTCAGAGAATCATTAGTGGACTACTAGTAGCATATAGAGACAAAATTGAGTTGGATGAGCCTAGATAGTTGGAGGAGGCCATCCGAAAGATGAAACATTGTTATGAGAAATTGAAGCACAAAGTTGAACCTAAGTGTGACTTGAAAGGAAATGAGAAAGTTAAAGGAAAATGGCCACCAAAGTGGGGAAGACCTCAAGATGTAGGTGAGAAAGAAAATGTGGTCCCTTACAATAATTTCAATACAATTGACAAGGGACAAGGAGAGAAACATACTAGAGGTGATGGTAGAGCACCGTTGCAGTGTTGGATATGTAGCAAGGCTCATCGTAAAAGGGATTGGTCACAGTATCAGGGTGGTACACCCTAGATCTATAGTGCTCAAGAGACACATATAGTTGGGGATTTTGGTCATAGAATTCCTCAGATTTATGCATCTGTGGATCACATGCAGACAAATCATTAGGCATCTATCATTGAGATGGATGACAAGCTTTTTAATCAAGTTGTTTCTATTTTGATTGATCCTAGATCTAATTACGGTTATATTAATCCTGATCTGGTAGACAAGTGTGGTTTGAAAAAACAAGTGCATGCAAAATCTTGGTTGGTACAATTGGCTATAGGTACAAAGAAGAGATTTCACCATTGGGTAAGAGCTTGTGCATTTGAGTTAAATGGTATGCCTACAAAAACACATTTGAATGTACTGCCATTGGGATCACATAGCATGCATTTGGGTATGGATTGGTTGTAACTTCGCAGGACCAAATTGGATTGCTTCGACAAGGCCATTGAGTGCCTGGATGGTGATGGGGAAAAAATAATTTTGTAGGGGAAGAAGAAGCCTACATCAATGATGATGGTTACCACTATGCAAGCTAAGCATAGTTGCATAAAAGGTTGTGTGATGTTTGTAGTGCATATATATAGTGACAAAGGTAAATATTTTGAGGATGCAAAAATATTCAAGAGGTACCCTATATTGCAACAATATCAGGATGTGTTTCCAGCAGATATTCTAGAGTTACCTCCTCACAGGGAAGTATATTTATCTATTGATTTGGTGCCAGGGGCGGCACCAGCATCAAAGGCACCTTACAGGATGAGTACCCCAAAACTAGTAGAGTTAAAATTGCAGTTAAAGGAGGTGTTTTACAAGGGATACTTAAACGGTGTGAGGTTTGTTTGGGACTTCATATCAGGGAGATCCCTAAATGTTGGCGGGTCCAAAACCATCAACATTTCTAGTGCTAGAAGGAGGGAAGCGAATATTTTATGGCTGATAGACCCACTGACCCCACTAATGCATCTTCTTGTCATGGTAGAAACGTTCACTCTGTATCCCCTACTTGTACTTCTGAAGTTGGTGACTCTTCCTATCCTAGGCTTGAACATGAAATCTTGTATGATTAGCTTCGGGTCATTCGCCCGATCACCCGTCATTTTTCAAAAGCTGTTAGATTGATTACATGAGTAATCAGTCTTCCATATTCTCAAAAGTAGAATAATACCACCCCCACAGAAATAGTAGTCTCATTCATTAAAGAAGTGGTCCTTGCCACTCTTGAAGAATTAGTAGACACTGTGGAAAGGGAAGAAGAGCCTCCACTCTTTCAAGGAGGTAACATACACAATCCCTTATTCTCGGGTTCAACTTTTGGTGAGATAATGAAGAAGAAGAGGAAGAAGAACCATCAGATTCATAAAAGGAAGAGGAGGACAACGAAGAGGAAAACATGGCAGAGAAAAATCTGGACTGGATGACTCATGAATCACTGGTACTTCTAGGTTCCCTACACAAGATGCCAAGGCACGGGAAGAATCTCTTGATGAAGTACGAACCCAACAAGACAGTGAAGGCTAAAGATCACTTAGACAAATTTTACCTACATATGTAAACACTTGAGGTATGTTACGATGATGTTGCATGAAAACCTTTTCCATGTACCTTGGATGGCAGAGCAACTCTATGGTATCAAAGCCTTCCTCCAAACTCCATTTAGAATTGGAGGGGATTCAAAAATATATTTCTTGAAAAAAACTCTAAAGACAAGACCCCTACTGTGTTATTAAAGGAGTTCAGTAATCTAAAGATGGAGCAGAAAGAAAAGGTTAATGATTTCAATCAGAGGTTCAATTGCATCTTGAACAAATTTTCTGACAACACAAAACCTCATGACTCCATTACCATAGATTACTATACTTCTTCCTTGCCAACAAATATTGTGCAATTTGTAAAGAGATCTGTGAGATAGACATTAACAGAAAACTACAAAGAGGTTATCACCATTGAGAAGGAATTGTGTGCTATTGGAGTCATCATAGATGATGAAAAAATAAAAGACTCCAAGAACATGGGTAAGAGGTCTCAGGCCTCCATGAGCAAGGTTATTGAGAAAGAACTGAATGATCTCGAAAGCCTGACTTGTCTTGTGAATTCCCTTACCACTTGTTATCACTTAGAACTAAAAATTTGATGCATATAATTGTCTGTCCTAGTCTGATGACAAAGGTCTGTGTTAAAGTTGATTT
>APFE031099896.1:190562-206235 GCA_000404065.3 Pinus taeda
TTTTTCGTGTCAAGATGGGGATGTGGAATCTGGATTGGCAGTTGTCGGAGATAAAATTCTTGTCTTAGGGCCTTGAGGTCTTGGCACCCTAAAGGATTTCACAAGCACACACTATGAGATTTTGGGTGAGAGACAAAGTCTGAGACAGAAGGTAAGTCCACAAATCAATGACAAGGTTTCCATAGGGCTTAGGAGCTGGAAAAACCTTAAAAGCACTATTTATTTGATAACACAGAATTTTGGTTTTGCAGAAGGGCCAAACCCTGGTGGGACCTAGGCCACATAACTTGATGAAGTGGGTTAGTGGTGACATGTAATTCAAGAGGAATGCCACTTGGCATGTGTCAATGGCCTTTTTGGTGCAGATAGTGGTCCTAAAATGAGTGACATGTGGTCCTCTCAGAGGAGGCCATGTGGACGACATGACATTAGAGTGATGTCATCTGAATGTCTTGGCAGGAGCATGCAAGGTGCATTTGTAACCGAGGAGAGATTATGTTCCAAGACAGATATTCTTATTGGTTCATGGGTGTGAAAGCTTTTCTCACCTCGAGGATTTGAAATGTGCCTAGTGAAGTGCCAAAGGAACATGCCGAGAAACAAGGGGCCAAGACGGGAAATCCTCCTGTCATCTGATGTGGAAGGATTTTTGTCTCAACTCAGGAGTTTTGCAATGGGCCTTGTACTGTGTCAAGGATTGTGGTCGAGACCAAGATGTTATTATAAAGGGAATGAGATGATTTGCAAGCCACAGAGGGGTTCAGTGAGGGTCACAATGTGGCAAGGTGGCATGCCACATAGGCATACCACGGTGGCAGCATAAGAAAATTACTATGACATGGACTAGATAGGAGAATGTAATGGCAATGAGATGGGATGACACATGTGGACCACGTGGACGCCATGTGGCAAAACTTGATGATGTGGTAAGAAGTTATTGTCAAAAAATTTAAATGGATTTATATTTTGATCTAAGAGACACATGTAGGAAATTTTATATTGCCAGAAAGCTCTTGACGATATAGATGTAGTGGTGATGTTTATCTTAAGTTTTTGAGGAGTTTGAAAAATAATGAAATATTTATACCCCATTTCCGTAACAAGACATTGGAAGTTAGGTCAATGATATTAATGCCTTCTACCCTTAGTTTGGGATTTATAGTGGATGGGGGTGTTACAATTTCATTGCCAGAATTGCCTGCACATAAGACTTGTGAAAATTCGCCAATGGTAAAAATGGAAAGGCCATTAAAAACTAGTGAAATAAAACTCCATTTGGTCAATATGAAGCATGCATTGTAGAAAAAATTAAGAGGAAAATGTATATCTAGAATGCAGACAAGGAAAAAATGGAATCTCACTCAGAAGAAACAAATCTCAAAATCCGAATAAACTGAGCAATTCAACAATGAAAAGAAAAACCCTAATGCAGAAAATTATTTGAGAAGTATTCCAAATGACTTGTCAATAACATATTTTGTTAAAAGAATGGATTTTGCTATGTTCCTGCATGGAAATTACGTAAAGAGCACCTAGGAAATTTTTAAAGCAGGGGATAGTGAGAATTTATTTATGTTGGAGGGCTAAGAATTTGTCTTTGCTACTCAATTTAACAACATTTTCCCTATGGTCCCATTGTTAGAACTAGGCTTAACATTTTACCATGGGGGATCATTCTCACTGACTTGTTTCGTTGCTTGAATTACCTACACATATGACTCATGAAATTTCGCAAGTGGTTAAAATGTAAAAGGTCATAAATAATTGGTGAAATGAAGCTCTGTTTGGTTGATTTGAAGCATGTGCTGTAGAAAATTTAAGAGGAAAATGTAGATCTAGGATGTAGATTTGGAAAAATGGAATCACACTCAAAAGAAACACATCTCAAAACTCGAATATACTGAGAAATTGAACGATGAAAAACAAAACAATAACACTAAAAATGATTTGAGAAATATTCCAAATGCATGTTAGGACCATGTTATCAAAGCCCAAGGAGCTCTACAAATAAATTATAAATTATTTGTTTAACAAAAGTTGCAAATTTCATTGAAAAAAGTTATAGATTTCTCCAATAAAGCAATATAAATTATAAATTGTTTGTTTATAGCCATATTGTATGTGAGTGACCATTCCCCCTTTCTCTCATAGACCCAAATTATGAAATTAAATAAATATTTGACCAACGTGTTTCGATGTTAGAATTGTCTATGTATTAGACTCGTGAAATTTCTCTAGTGGTTAAAATTTAAATATCATAAATAACTGGTGAAATGGAGCTTTGTTTGGTCAATTACTTCATTGCTTCCTTCATGTGCACATGGATGGGGAAACGGGTGACTATGATCACTTTGAAAATCTTACCTTATATAAATACCATAAGAATATTATTGGCAAAATGATGGGTTGTAAAAAGTGGACAAAAAAAAGCACAAACAATAAATTTATTATTATTATTATTTGATTGAGTCGAAATGTTTTACATGACAGGATATGACATTACAACATCTCTACCATACTAGATTGGAGAGCACCTGTCGACACAAATATTAAATATGAGATAAAGCCATGGATTAATTTATTTTGAATAATAAAATTTTATACATTTTTTGGAAAGAATCTTTCAACTAATTGTAACAATAAAATATAGCATTTATAATCAAAGATTCACATTTATTTAAAAAAAAAAAAAAAATTTAATAAAAAAAAAAAATTAATACTATATTATTTAAAAATGAATATATATATATATATATTTTTTTCATAATTAAATATTGAACAATAATAATTTAAAGTTGTATTTTGGATAGGAGGGACAATTCCTTTTTTTAGGTCTTGAGGGTTAGTTTAATTGATCAAGTTCTTGTTATTAAAACCATTTTGCCATTGGGAAGTCACAAGGTCAATTCTCTTTAACACTTTCAATGTTAGTATTTGTTAATGAGTTGGTAAGAAGTGATCCCTTTGGATGGATCAACCTAAATATTTATGTGGATGTAGTAGCTGAGCTTGTTAATGAGTTGGTAAGAAGTGATCCCTTTAGATGGATCAACCTAAATATTTATGTGGATGTAGTGGCCATTGATCTCCGGTGTTAATGAGTTGGTAAGGTTAATGATTGGTAAGAAGTGATCCCTTTGGATGGATCAACCTAAAGAGTTGGTAAGAAGTGATCCCTTTAGATGGATCAACCTAAATATTTATGTGGATGTAGTGGCCATTGATCTCCGGTGTTAATGAGTTGGTAAGGTTATTGATTGGTAAGAAATGATCCCTTTGGATGGATCAACCTAAATATTAATGTGGATGTAGCGACCATTGATCTCCGATATACACAAACCACATAAAATATAATGAGAAACACTTGTAATTAGTTTTAATACCCAAATTTATATATGAAGGTAAAATTGATACTTATAAATACTCCATAAAGGTAAAATTGATACTTATAAATACTCCATAACTTTTCTTTAGTATTTTCAATAATAATTAGATGAGAAATTAGATATTAATTAAGAATTTTTCTTTCTTAAAGAAACATAAATATAACCTAAAATATTAATAAACCAAAATTTAAAACATCTCACAAAATATAACTCATTACTCTTACCAACCACTAACAAATTTTTTAAATAATTAATTTTGTTTGTACAAACGATGTGAGTAATTGAGATGTTGAAATCTGAATAAATAAAAAACGCAGTAGTCTATAAAGCGACTTTTTGAAAGTCTTTCCGGCGGATTTTTCCGGTCAAAATCTTGCAGCAATTCATTGGAATCTCATGTTTGATAGCTAGTTTCTGCACAATCAATGGCTCCCGGGGGTTTTTCAGGGCGCTGAATCCAAATATGCAGTTAAAAAACCATTTTAACTGCTAAAAATCAAGATTTAACCTCATTTCTTCCGCCGGATTCCATCACCGGAATCTCCAAAAAGTCGCGATTATAGACAACTCCATAAAAACATTTCCCGTTTTTTAAATTTTTCTTTTTTAACATGAAACTATATAATTATTAATTGAGAATGTAAATTTTTATTATTTAAATTCATATAAATACATAAATAAATTTAATTCTATTAAAAACATTTGTAATTAATATTTACAATTTTAATGAGCAGAAATGCTGTGCTTCCGTTGTTGTCGGCTAGTCGGTTAGGATACCCGGTTTTCACGCAGGCGACCCGGATTCAAAACCCGTCTACCGCAGTTGGATTGTTTGATTCTCGAGAAGGGCTTATCATAGTAAGAGTATGACCCGGGTTCAAATGCCGGCAACGGAACTAGGCTTCTTAATTTACGAGTAGGGCGTATCATAGTAAGAGTAGGTGGGATATGAGAATTGGACTCGGATTCTTTGATAACGGAAGTTACAGCAGATCGTTCAAAGATCACAGGTGCCATCCTCATATATGGTTAACTACTATATTGTCGTAGCTGGAATAGCTCAGTTGGTTAGAGCGTGTGGCTGTTAACCACAAGGTCGGAGGTTCAAGCCCTCCTTCTAGCGTATTATATCATTTAAATTTAGGCATGATCAAACAAGGCCACATGAGGGCTTTTAGCCAAGATATTGATGTCTTTTCTTTTAGGGTAAATGTGTTAATCACAAGGTCGGAGTAAATGTGTTAATCACAAGGTCGGAGGTTTAAGTTCTCTTTCTAATGTCTTATGTTTTGTATCATTAAGTTTAGGCATGATTAAGGTTTTTAGTCAAGAGGAGATTGATGTCTATTTCTTATTTGGGTTTTTAGGGTAAATCTTATTTGGGTTTTTAGGGTAAATGTGTTAATCACAAGGTCGGAGGTTCAAGTTCTCTTTCTAGTGCCTTATGTTTTATATCATTAAGTTTAGGCATGATCAAGGTTTTTAGTCAAGAGATTGATGCCTATTTCTTATTTGGGTTTTTAGGGTAAATATGTTAACCACAAGGTCGGAGGTTCAAGCCATTTTTCTTATTCGGGTTTTTAGGGTAAATGTGTTAATCACAAGGTCTGAGGTTCAAGTTCTCTTTCTAGTGTCTTACGTTTTATATCATATAAGTTTAGGCATGATCAAACGAGGCCACCAATGATGACAATTAAAAATGACAAGTAAAAAATATTGTGTATGGGTTATTGTTTTTTTTTTAATATGTTGCCTTAAGAGTTGAAATCATAGTTAAAATAAAGAATTCATTGCATAAATTTGACTAGTTTATGATTATGTTTTCAAGTTTAATTGTTCTGGATAGAAGACATAGCAAGTTCTACACTTGTCCATGGATGCACGCAAATCATACCTAGTAATTGGAAGATACTTGTGATGCCATATGCATTCTAGGGGAAAGCTTAAGTCTGTGCGGTTCTACATAGGACATATGCCTCTCTCCCTTCAATATAGTGCATTGGATTGTGTTTGTTGCGCAATGAGCATTGGGTTGGTTGATTGAATAGTTTATCATGCTCCTTCCTTCCATTGTTTTGACATAGTACTCTTCAATGTGTGGGCATAACTTTAAGCAAGGTGGTCAAGATGATTGTAAACTTTACTTCGCGTTGAGTCTCCATCCATAATAATAAATAGAGAATTGTTTGTGTACCCATGTATATGATATTATAGTTTTATGAGCGAAAAGTGGACACTAAATGATACCATAGATGCATTGTAACCAGAGATTGTCGAAATAAAGAATCAACGAACCCTTCAATGTTGATTTCCCATTTGGATATCTAGGGTAAATATGTTGTCATTGTGTATAAATTTGTTTGTGATTGTTGAGTAAATTCCAAATGTGATATCATATTGTTCTTATTTTGTTTAATGCATTGTTCATACTATGTTAATGGTGACAATTAACAATGGTAAGTAGAAATTATTGTGTATGATTTATTGTTGTTTTTGGCTATGCTTAACATGTTTCCCAGAGTTGAATTCATAGTTAAATAAAGAACTCACGATTGTATTTATGTTATTGCTCAAAAATTTCATTTTCGTAATAGTGCTTTGTATTTCAATGGTTTCCTCGCTATTTTAATGGTGGGAGAGAATTCAATCTTTGTTATACCTTTGTCAACTATAGATTTACTTCATAATTTCATTCTTCCTTAGCAAATAAAAAATTCCAACAACTATCTATTCACCATTGTTCAATTTTATTCCTAGATTGGAGATGTATCATTTCCATTACTTTATTGTTGCATAAATTTGGCTAGTTTCTAATTATGCTTTCAAGCTGATTTGTTCTTGATAGAAGACATAACAAGTTCTACACTTGTATATGGATGCACACAAATTATACTTAGTAACTGGAAGGTACTTGTGAGGCCATATGCATTCCAAGAGAAAGCTTAAGGTCATGCAGGTATGTAGAGGCCATATGCTTCTCTTCCTTCAGCGTAGTGAATTGGATTATGTTTATTGTGGTGTCAGCGTTGGGTTGGTTGATTGGCTAGTTTGTCATGCTCCTTATTTCCATTGTTTTGAAATAGTACTCTTGCTTAACTTTATGCAAGGTGTTCAAGGTTTTTGTAAACTTTGCTTGGCATTTAATCTCCATCCATAACAATAAATAGAAAATTGTTTTTATGTACTCGTGTTTATGATATCATAGATTTATGAGAGGAAAGTTAACACTAGATAATACTGTAGATGCATTGTAACTAGAGATTGTCAAAATAAAGAATCGAGGAACCATTCAATGTTGATTTCCCATTTGGGTTTTTAGGGTAAATATGTTGTCATTGTGTATGGATTTCTTTTTATTGTTGAGTAAATTCAAAAGTGATATCATGTTGCTCTTATTTTGTTTAATGCATTTCTTAGACTATGTTAATGGTGCCAATTAAATGACAAGAATAAAAAAATTGTGTATGACTTATTGTTGTTTTTTATTATGTTTAATATGTTTCCTATAGATGAATGCATAGTTAAAATAAAAAAAATTCACGATTGTATTTATGTTATTGCTCAAAAAAATCATTTTCCTAATAATACTTTGTATTTCAATGGATTCCTCACTATTTTAATGGTGGGAGAATTCAATCTTTGTTGTATCTTTGTAAACTATAGATTTACTTAATAATTTGATTCTTCCTTAGAAAATAAAAAAGACAGGAAATCCTCCTGTCATCTGACGTGGAAGGATTTTTTTCTCACCTTAGGAGTTTTGCAATGGACCTTGTAATGTGTCAAGGATTATGGTCGAGACCAAGATGTTATTATAATTGGAATGAGTTGATTTGCAAGCCACAGAGGGGTTCAGTGAGGGTCACAATGTGGTAAGGTGGCATGCCACATAGGCATACCATGGTGGCAGCGTATGAAAATTACTATGACATGGACCAGATAGGAGAATGAAATGGCAATGAGATGGGATGACACATGCGGACCACGTGGGCGCCATGTGGCAAAACTTGATGATGTGGTAAGAAGTTATTGTCCAAAAATTTAAATGGATTTATATTTTGATCTAAGAGACACATGTAGGAAATTTTATATTGCCAAAAAGCTCTTGATGATCCAGATGTAGTGGTGATGTTTATCTTAAGTTTTTGAGGAGTTTGAAAAATAATCAAATATTTATACCCCATTTCCATAACAAGACATTAGAAGTTGGGTCAATGATATTAATGCCTTCTACCCTTAGTTTGGGATTTATGGTGGATGGGGGTGTTACAATTTCATTTCCAGAATTGCCTGCACATAAGACTTGTGAAAATTCGCCAGTGGTTAAAATGGAAAGGCCATAAAAAACTGGTGAAATAATGCTCCATTTGGTCAATATGAAGCATGCATTGTAGAAAAAATTAAGAGGAAAATGTGTATCTAGAATGGAGACAAGGAAAAATGGAATCTCACTCAGAAGAAACAAATCTCAAAATCCGAATATACTGAGCAATTTAACAATGAAAAGAAAAACCCTAAAGCAGAAAATTATTTGGGAAATATTCCAAATGACTTGTCAATAACATATTTTGTTAAAATAATGGATTTTGCTATGTTCCTGCATAGAAATTACGTAAAGAGCTCCTAGGAAATTTTTAGAGTAGGGGATAGTGAGAATTTATTTATGTTGGAGGGCTAAGAATTTGTCTTTGCTACTCAATTTAACAACATTTGCCCTATGGTCCCATTGTTACAACTAGGCTTAACATTTTACCATGGGGGATAATTTTCACTGACTTGTTTCGTTGCTTGAATTGCCTGCACATATGACTCATGAAATTTCGCAAGTGGTTAAAATGTAAAAGGTCATAAATAATTGGTGAAATGAAGCTCTGTTTGGTTGATCTGAAGCATGTGTTGTAGAAAATTTAAGAGGAAAATGTAGATCCAGGATGTAGATTTGGAAAAATGGAATCACACTCAGAAGAAACACATCTCAAAACCCGAATATACTGAGAAATTGAACGATGAAAAGCAAAATGATGACACTAAAATTTATTTGAGAAAT
Organism: Pinus taeda; assembly: GCA_000404065.3. Taxonomy (NCBI): domain Eukaryota; kingdom Viridiplantae; phylum Streptophyta; class Pinopsida; order Pinales; family Pinaceae; genus Pinus; species Pinus taeda. The sequence continues at coordinate 198,996 of APFE031099896.1, forward strand.
ATTCCAAATGCATGTTAGGACCATGTTATCAAAGCCCAAGGAGCTCTACAAATAAATTATAAATTATTTGTTTAATTGCAAATTTCATTAAAAAAAGGTATAGATTTCTCCAATAAAGCAATATAAATTATAAATTGTTTGTTTATAGCTATACTGTATGTGAGTGACCATTCCCCCTTTCTCTCATAGACCCGAATTATGAAATTAAATAAATATTTCATCAACGTGTTTCGATGTTAGAATTGTCTATGTATAATACTCGTGAAATTTCTCCAGGGGTTAAAATTTAAATATCATAAATAACTGGTGAAATGGAGCTTTGTTTGGTCAATTACTTCATTGCTTCTTTCATGTGCACATGGATGGGGAAATGGGTGACTATGATCACTTTGAAAATCTTACCTTATATAAATACCATAAGAATATTATTGGCAAAACAATGGGTTGTAAAACATGGACAAAAAAAGCACAAATAATAAATTTACTATTATTATTATTTGATTGAGTCAAAATATTTTACGTGACAGGATAGGATATCACAACATCTCTACCATACTAGGTTGGAGAGCGTCTCTCGACACAAATATTAAAATATGAGATAAAGCCATGGATTAATTTATTTGAATGATAAGATTTATACCATTTTTTGGAAAGAATCTTTCAACTAATTATAACAACGATTATAGCATTTATAATCAAAATTCACATTTATTTAAAAAAATATTTTATTAAAAATGAATTAAATATTTTTTTTCATAATTAAATATTGAACAATGATAATTTAAAGTTGTATTTTGGATAGGAGGGACAATTCCTTTTTTAAGGTCTTGAAGTTTAGCTTAATTGATCAAGTTCTTGTCATTAAAACCATTTCGCCATTGGGAGATCACAAGGTCAATTCTCTTTGACACTCTCACTGTTAGGCTTTGTTAATGAGTTGGTAAGAAGTGATCCCTTTGGATGGATCAACCTAAATATTTATGTGGATGTAGTGGCCTAAATATTTATGTGGATGTAGCGGCCATTGATCTCCGGTGTTAATGAGTTGGTAAGGTTAATGAGTTGGTAAGAAGTGATCCCTTTGGATGGATCAACCTAAATATTTATGTGGATGTAGCGGCCATTGATCTCCGATATATGCGAACCACATAAAATACAATGAAAATCACTTGTAATTAGTTTTAATACCCAAATTTATGTATGAAGATAAAGTTAGTACTTATAAATACTCCATAACCTTTCTTTAATATTTTCAGTAATAATTTGATGAGACATTAGATATGTAATGAATATTAATAATTAATAGCCAATAAAATCTGATTTACAATTATTAACCATCAAAGATTAATAAAATTTAATTTAAAACCATTATTAATTAGTTAAAAATTTGTCTTTCTTAAATAAACATAAATATAAGCTAAAATATTAATAAACCAGAATTAAAAACATCTCACAAAGTATAACTCATTGCTCTTGCAAACCACTAACAAATTATTTTAAATAATTAATTTTGTTTGTACAAACGATGTGACTACTTATTCAGATGTTGAAATCCGAATAAATAAAAAAACATTCTAACTTTTAACTTTTTCTTTTTTAACATAAACTATATAATTGTTAATGAGATTGTAAATTCTTATTATTTAAATCATATAAATACATAAATAAATTTAATTCTATTAAAAACCTTTATAATTAATATTTACAATTTTAACGAGCAGAAATGCTGTGCTTCCGTTGTTGTCGGCTATTCAGTTAGGATACCTGGTTTTCACGCAGGCGACCCGGATTGAAAACCCGTATACCGGAGTTGGATTGTTTGATTCCCGAGAAACGCTTATGATAGTAAGAGTATGACCCGGGTTCAAATGCCGGCAACGGAAGTAGGCTTCTTAATTTCCGAGTAGGGCGTATCATAAGAAGAGTAGGTGGGATATGAGAATTGGACTCGGATTCTTTGATAATGAAAGTTACAGTAAAAAAGAACACAGATGGCATCCTCAATATATGGTTAACTACCATATTGTCGCAGCTGGAATAGCTCAGTTGGTTAGAGCGTGTGGCTGTTAACCACAAGGTCGGAGGTTCAAGCCCTCCTTCTAGCGTATTATATCACATAAAGTTAGGCATGATCAAACGAGGCCAGATGAATGCTTTTAGCCAAGAGATTGATGTCTGTTTTTTATTTAGGCATGATCAAACGAGGCCAGATGAATGCTTTTAGCCAAGAGATTGATGTCTGTTTTTTATTTGGGTTTTTTTAAGGGTAAATGTGTTAACCACAAAGTCCGAGGTTTAAGTTGTTTTTTTTTCTTATTTGGGTTTTTGGGGTAAATGTGTTAATCACAAGGTCGGAGGTTCAATTTTTCTTTTTAGTGTCTTATGTTTTATATTATTAAGTTTAGGCATGATCAAGGTTTTTAGTCAAGAGATTGATGTCTATTTTTTATTTGGGTTTTTAGGGAAATATGCTAACCACAAGGTCGGAGGTTCAAGCCCTTTTTCTTATTCGGGTTTTTATGGTAAATGTGTTAATCACAAGGTCTGAGGTTCAAGTTCTCTTTCTAATGTCTTACGTTTTATATCATATAAGTTTAGGCATGATCAAACGAGGTCACCAATGACGACAATTAAAAATGACAAGTAGAAAATATTGTGTATGGGTTATTGTTGTTTTTTTAATATGTTGCCTTAAGAGTTGAAATCATAGTTAAAATAAAGAACTCATTGCATAAATTTGGCTAGTTTATAATTATGTTTTCAAGTTTAATTGTTTTGGATAGAAGACATAGCAAGTTCTACACTTGTCCATGGATGCACACAAATCATACCTAGTAATTGGAAGATACTTGTGATGCCATATGCATTCCAGGGGAAAGCTTAAGTCTGTGCGGTTCTACACAGGACATATGCCTCTCTCCCTTCAATATAGTGCACTAGATTGTGTTTGTTGGGCTGTGAGCATTGGGTTGGTTGATTGGCTAGTTTATCATGCTCCTTCCTTCCATTGTTTTGACATAGTACTCTTCAATATGTGTGGGCATAACTTTAAGCAAGGTGGTCAAGATGATTGTAAACTTTACTTCGCGTTGAGTCTCCATCCATAATATAAATAGAGAATTGTTTGTGTACCCATGTATATGATATTATAGTTTTATGAGAGAAAAGTGGACACTAAATGATATCATAGGTGCATTGTAACTAGAGATTGTCAAAATAAAGAATCAGTGAACCATTCAATGTTGATTTCCCATTTGGATATCTAGGGTAAATATGTTGTCATTGTGTATAAATTTGTTTGTGATTGTTGAGTAAATTCCAAATGTGATATCATATTGTTCTTATTTTGTTTAATGCATTGTTCATACTATGTTAATGGTGACAATTAACAATGGCAAGTAGAAATTATTGTGTATGATTTATTGTTGTTTTTGGCTATGCTTAACATGTTTCCCAGAGTTGAATTCATAGTTAAATAAAGAACTCACGATTGTATTTATGTTATTGCTCAAAAATTTCATTTTCCTAATAGTGCTTTGTATTTTAATGGTTTCCTCGCTATTTTAATGGTGGGAGAATTCAATCTTTGTTATACCTTTGTCAACTATAGATTTACTTCATAATTTCATTCTTCCTTAGCAAATGAAAATTTCCAACAACTCTCTATTCACCATTGTTCAATTTTATTCCTAGATTGGAGATATATCATTTCCATTACTTTATTGTTGCATAAATTTGTCTAGTTTCTAATTATGCTTTCAAGCTGATTTGTTCTTGATAGAAGACATAACAAGTTCTACACTTGTATATGGATGCACGCAAATTATACTTAGTAATTGGAAGATACTTGTGAGGCCATATGCATTCCAAGAGAAAGCTTAAGGCCATGTAGCTATGTAGAGGCCATATGTTTCTCTTCCTTCAGCGTAGTGCATTGGATTATGTTTATTGTGGTGTGAGCATTGGGTTGGTTGATTGGCTAGTTTGTCATTCTCCTTATTTCCATTGTTTTGAAATAGTACTCTTGCTTAACTTTATGCAAGGTGTTCAAGGTTTTTGTAAACTTTACTTGGCTTTTAATCTCCATCCATAACAATAAATAGAAAATTGTTTTTATGTACTCGTGTTTATGATATCATAGATTTATGAGAGGAAACTTAACACTAGATAATACCGTAGATGCATTGTAACTAGAGATTGTCAAAATAAGGAATCGAGGAACCATTCAATGTTGATTTCCCATTTGGGTTTTTAGGGTAAATATGTTGTCATTGTGTATGGATTTCTTTTTATTGTTGAGTAAATTCAAGTGTGATATCATGTTGCTCTTATTTTGTTTAATGCATTTCTTAGACTATGTTAATGGTGCCAATTAAATGACAAGAATAAAAAAATTGTGTATGACTTATTGTTGTTTTTTATTATGCTTAATATGTTTCCTATAGTTGAATGCATAGTTAAAATAAAAAAATTCACGATTGTATTTATGTTATTGCTCAAAAAAATCATTTTCCTAATAATACTTTGTATTTCAATGGATTCCTCACTATTTTAATGGTGGGAGAATTCAATCTTTGTTGTATCTTTGTAAACTATAGATTTACTTAATAATTTGATTCTTCCTTAGAAAATAAAAAATTCCAACAACTTTCTATTCACAATTGTTCATTTTATTCCTAAATTGAAGATATATCTTTGCCATTACTTTATTGTTGCATAAATTTGGCTAGTTTCCAATTTTATTTTCAAGCTTATTTATTCTTGATAGAAGACATAACAAGTTCTACACTTGTCCATGGATGCATACAAATCATACCTAGTAATTAGAATATACTTGTGAGACCATATGCATTCCAAGAGAAAGCTTAAGGCCATACAGGTCCATACAGACCATATGCCTCTCTCCCTTCAATATAGTGCATTGGATTGTGTTTGTTTGGGTGTGAGCATTGGTTTGGTTGATTGGCTAATTTGTCATGCTCTTTCTTTCCATCATTTTGACATAGTACTCTTCAATATGCGTGGGCATAAATTTAATTAAGGTGGTTAGAATGTAGTGAAGTGTGACTCATTGCACTATCATTACCTGGAAGAATATAAACATATCGATGAGCATTTACTTGCATTGATTCATTGATTTGAGTTTTTGGATGTCTAAATATGGCATAACAATATAGTAGCATTGTTCATTTTATTGAGAAAGACGTCTAGAGATTGTGCGTTTTTACCTTTATACAACAATAATTGATCTATTGCTTGCAGTAAAATCAAAGTCGCTTGAACTTATTGAAGGTTATTGTTGGCTGATGTTACCAAAACATCAACCAAACCATTCATGGAATCAATGTACTTCTAGGTCTTTGTTTATTACTTGTGATGTTTCCTAAGAGTGTAATAAAAATCTTTGGTTGCTAGATAGTGGTTGTAGTAAGCATTTGATTAAAAATAAGAATTTGTTTGCAAGTCTAGATAACTATGTTATCACTAATTTCAAATTGGGTGATGATAATGTTGCTAATTTTTTTGGTAAGGGTACAGTTAGCGTCCTTACTAAAAATGGTGGAAAGAAAAACATTTCAGATGTCTATTTATTCTAAGGAATAAAACATAAAATTATGATTATTGGTCGACATAGCCAAAATGGTTACGAAAATATTTTCAACTACAATACTTGTACAATCTTGTAAAATTTTCCAAGTAGGAATCTAATTGCTAGAATTGAAATTTCTAAGAATATGATGTATAGTTTGATTACATCATGTGTTAATTAGTCAACCTCATTTTCCCATAAAATAATGACTCTATATGAGTCTTGGCTTTGGCATTTGAGATTTGGTCGCTTGTATTTTGGAGGACTAAATTTGTTGCAATAGAAGCAGTTAGTTAAATTCCTAGCAATCACATATGAAATAGATAGCTCTTGTGAGAGTTATATTTTGGGAAAACAACATAGGAAAAAATTTTGGCCACTGCATCTTATAGGGAAAAGGAACTATTAGAGCTAGTGCATACAAATTTGTGTGGCCATATGCAAACCCAATCTCTTGAAGGAAACTTTTATTTGTTGAAATTCATTAATGATTATAGTTAGAAAACTTGAGTATACTTACTAAAACTCAAATTTGAAACCTTTGAAAAGTTCAAGGAGTTTTAATCCATTGTTGAAAAGAAAATTGGTGAATATATTAAAACCCCGAGATTTAATAAAGGAGGATAATATGTTGGAATTATGATTCTGGTTTGGTTCTATGGCACAGGTGTTGTACTTGATGGCAACTCACTCTTGTGGCAGATCTCAGTTCAGGCACTTAGAAAGAAGAAAAAGACATATACACAGGTTAATCTAGACAAAAACGCGTATACATGCGGGTTATACGTTAAAAAAGAGCGTATATGTTGGGGACTTACTCTTGGTCCATGGTAGTTAGTCCTTGGAATTTGAACCTATGGTTTTGGACCATGGCGACTCGTCAGATGTGTTGATCCCTAGTTTTGGGTTCATGGTAATGAAATGTTATGGTTTTGGACCATGGTATTATGGAAGGCCTAAGACTATAAAAGAGGAAGGAGATCTTGTGGCAAATGATCATCTGAATTATCATTGAATATCTGAAAAAGTGGTAGATCTGAATGCTGGTAATTGGGTTATGGTGCAGATGTGGATCTGGATAAAAGAGGAACCTTAGCGCAAAGAAGAAGGATAAGTTCTATTGATGGGTCATAATCTTTAAGCTTGAATGATAGTATCTTTATATGATTTTGATCTGTTATATGTGGCACTTACTTGATTTATAACACTGGTAATCTGGGTTAATTAGTGTTTTTGAATATCTGAAAGAGCGAATTATCCTTTATAGATTGATATGCAGGTTCAGTGAAGCGAAGATGCGTATACACGCTGGTTCAGTGAATGAAAACAACGTATACTCAGGATGTTCCAAACACAAAAGCGTATACACACATGTTGCAGGTTATTGAAATAGCGTATATACTTTAAGTTGTGATCTAGCTGCTTCTGTTTATTGCTGCTGTGTTCTAGGTTCAATGTTTGGTGTGTAGTTTCTGGTACTGTGTTTTGGGTACAACTGTCAGAGAAGTATCTACTTAATTCAAATCTAATTGGTGGAAAGGAGATTGGTTGATTCTTGATGATTGATTGATGTTTATGGATCCAGTCTGAAAATTTATGAAACATGGTCCCTGGAAGAAAGAGAAGGTTGTAGCCTTCTGTAGGCTAGCA